>JAEQBH010003329.1:0-114420 GCA_016808115.1 Tetrastigma voinierianum | reverse complement strand
CCTATCGTTATTAATTTAACTTAGGGTAGAATTTCTGGCATGCCAATACTCATTTGTAGAGTGAAGATAATGGTTGAGCGGAAGCTGACATGCTCTCATTCAGCCTTGGGTTCACATCTTGCCTTATGGTGGGAGGAGGATGGCCATTGAGATTTTGTAAATGGAAATTGGTTAGTTCAAAATGTTGCATGTTTTGATGTGTGGTTGTGGAAAACTATAGGTTAAATTATTATATTCTTAAACATATATTAAATTAGGTCAAAGAATCAACAAATATATTTGGTGAGGTGCCTTTGTGAAAGCGTGAACCAAAAATAAAATAAAGAAAAAAAAAAAAGCAGATGTTGGCACAAATAACTTTCCTTTGTTCTTACACCAGGTTCTACACTGAAGTAGACAGTCATGGTCTGAGGATGATTTTGCATAATTTTGGTAATTGCCTTTTTTTGTGCACTTTTTTGTATATTAATATGATTTATTTGTTGGAAAAAAATAGATTGATACAATGGAAAAAGAAACACACTGAAATATCAATTTATATAATAAACTCTTGAAATTGCAAAACCACTCACAAACTCATATATATCGTCGATATTTGTGACATTTTAAACAACATAATAACATATGCATGCACCATACCAATACCAATTGACCAGTTAATCGAGGAGAGAGAGCATTTCGAAATGAAGAAATATACACCCATCATCCATGCTTTGAGCATCAAAAGCTAAAATAAATAATAGAGATTGAGAAAACATTGAACATGTACCAGCGACATCACGTCGATTGTCACACCTGACCTGATGCGGCCGTTTAACGGAGGATCGAGCGAGTCGTGATGCAGAGATTGACTATACTAAGACTCTTTACCTTATACTTTCTCAGTGACATCTCTTGTACACATGTAGACTAATTCTTCTACAAACAATTTCTATATTTAAAATACAAAAGAACTCTGCAGTAGTGTGTCAAAATATCTCTGCATAAGCGAGTGTTAATTTCATATATCTATATACATTTATTATGCGAAATATATTTTGTAGCAATAATATAATCATACTCCTTCATTAGGATTACATGCCATACAAAACTTATGCAAAAACTATACAACAATCAGAGATACATTTGTCTTGACGATGCACAGTGTTTCTATATTTGAGATGGCACTCTGCTTGGCTATTTGTGGAATGTCTGTCTCTTGCTTCCTCTTACGTGCCTACCGCAGTTGGGCTGCACTCGTGCTAGCTTTGAGTAGAATTTCCTCTTGTAGACGATCTGCGTAACAAATCACAAGCTTATACACATCCTATACACTATACTATGCATATCCTGATTCTTATCATTTAACTATTACATGTCATGACTTCATTCTATGTCTTTGGCATATTTCATATTCATTCTGCTCTTTTGTGTGTCGAGGTTCTATAACTTGTTGCTTTTCATGTGTTCTTACATGTAACCATTCATCTTGTTCATACAATGTGTTCATATACTTTTCTTGTAATATCATATCTTGTTATATCATATCCTTATACTTTCATATCTGTGACTTTATCCACTGACTTTCATATCATTAGGAGTACAAATCATATACTTTAATATCATATACTTTCGTATAGTATTGTCATATCATATACTTTTATCTTATACTTTTCATGTATATTACTTTCTCTTTGTCTCTTTGTAAATACGAAAGTGAATCTGAGATATATGTACCCGGTACTATCATCATTATCTGAGGCAATGATCTCATAGTCACGACAAGCAGGGCGTATCCAAGCGGGGTATTGCGTGTTGACGAACGAACCACCTATCACCGACTCAGCGGGACACTATATTGTATGCTACGAGACATTTTCTATTAGTGCCAATCTATCCCTCTTGACGGACTGGGTAATCATTCTTATTTACTTTATACATCATCTTAAATCATTGAATATTATTGTTATCGTAGTATGCTCTAAATGGATATACAATATCGTTACTTTTGTCTATAGTATATTCACATATCATATATTATCCAATACCTTTTTCTTTGTTATACATGTATTCGTTTCTTTATGACTTTTATGCATTTCAGTCATGCTTTGTCTATTCATATTTCTGTTATTCAGTACAGGTCTTTTCATACTCTATGTCATCTTTATTTCTATCATGTCATTTCTATTCATATTCTTTCTATGTTATTTGATATCTTTTCTTTTAACTCGACAGTACAGTATACTTTATAACTCATTTCTAGGCTTGGAACACTATACTATTCAGAATGGAAAAATGGAACAAATTAAAATTTGCAATCTGTGAACAGTGGCTACGCAAGGCGTAGCACTACCACTATCCTTAGGACCGAAGGAGTGTTGATCAAAACTTCTTCTCGGCGTGGCATTCCCATGTAGCGGGGACCTACGCTACAAGGCGTAGCACACGAGTAATTTCAAGTTTTCCTGGTTTTGCTATTTTCAGAATTTCAACCCAAAAACCCTCTACTTTTCTTTACCAAACACTTCCCATACTCTATTGAACTCAAACTGTGCTTCTATTCATGCACTAGACAAAGTTTGGGGTTTTACTCAGCTTCAGCTTCAAGAAATCTGGGGTTGGAGAAAGGTTCTAACAAAACCTTAGAACAGAACAGGAAGTACTATGCAGAATCCATACAAGTCCATGCCCAAAACTATAGTTCCATACCTTAACTGTTATTACCTTGCTCTTCTCTTATATTCTTCTTTCTCTTTTCTTTACGTATTTGCTCTCTAATTTTGGGATAAAATGCCCAAATACAAGACAATTAGTCTTATCATCCACTATTCCTAATGCCTTGTTTGGCCTAATAATGCCTTTTCTCTTTAAGTTGCTCTTATTTGCTTTTTATCCCTTTAATTCGTTCTATTTTCACTTCATTTTCTCAGTCTTATATTTTTAACCTCTAAATTCCTTATTAATGACCCTTGGGTCCCCAAGTATTAAATTACCACTTTACCCATAGCTCGTGTGTAGTGGTCTATCGTTTATTTCGAAATCTATTTAATTTATAATATCACAATAAATATGTTATTCTTGCAGGTATATTTAGAGTGTTACATCGATAATGATTAGGAAGTTTGAAACGTGTACCTATATATAATTAGTATTTCTTTGACTTATGTTTTGCTTTTTAATTTTAAATTTACATAGTGAGGGGAGGGGGAATTTCTGTTTTTAACTACCTTCTGAAGAGTAACTAACTTGTGATCTGGATATTCCTTGTTCCAATAGCGGCAGTGCTCATCCTTGAGCCGAAAGATGTTTAAGCTGAATGTCATCCTTGTTCATAATGTCATTCTGTGATTGCTTCAACCCCATCTTTTTCTTCTTTAGTTATGTGATTGAGATTTGTTATTTTAATTAATAATATTCCCTCATGCAGAGTTTAATTATTTTCTGTTTTGCAGGATCTTCATCCATTTTCCTTGGATAGCCTTCTATTCGATAAGCTATCAGAATTCTCTGTTTCTCATTATAATAAAACAAAACACAAAACAGGAAAATAATAGCTCATGCAACTCATGAGATGAGTAATAAAAAAAAGAACAGAAAATAATGTTCTTAAAACTTCTACAGGAACGAGGTGATGCTAAAATTAGACTATGTACTAAGTATAACATGGAATCTCCATAGGCATGTATAAAAATAAAGTTGGCAAATTCTCTCGGAGATAATGAAGAAACACTCCATTTGTTAGAAATTTAGGGATATATTGTACTTGGATTCGTGTCAGATCTTAACCAACACGATATACCCCACCAGGATTTTCTTTGAGTCAATATATATGTGCAAAAAGAATATATATTTCATAATATTTTTATTTATGATATTTTATAGAAGTAAAAGAGCTAAATATAAAATAAATATAAATGTATAAAAATTCATATTCTATTTTATGTTATTGAATAAATTATAATTTTAACACATTAAATGTATTATGATTTCAAAACAAAACATAAAATGTATTAATATTAAAAATTAAATAATTAATAAAATTCAAATATGAATATGAAACTTTGATAGAAATATATCTTTTGGCAAATATAAATATAGTAAAAAGAATTTCAAAAACTAATTTATATTATCATTCCCTATATTTTCAAAAAATAATTTTGATAAGTAAATTAATTTACATTTAAATTTTAAATAATTTTTAATTGTAATATTTATGTAAAATATCGTCGATATATCGATGCAAATTAAATCTTGATATATCACGTAACAAATATTTCTCCTTGCTCATAGAAGCTCAAACAACAAGACTAGTTCTAATATGATAAGAAATTTCATCAGTTATAAATTGCCTTAAGTTTTTGTTTGTGGGCTGGGTGACTCTTTTTTATTAAAAATATTATTTTTCCATTTCTCTTCACATATTTTTGTTTCAAATAGGTGAATTTGCTAATATAGATTTTTTTTTTTGAACTTTTTTGAGTTGTGATGAAAATAGACTTTTTTTTAGGGAAACTTGTGTTTCCCCAATTAAAAAAATTACTAGAGTTTGATTATTTGGGTTGATGGGTTAGGCAACCTAACCCCAATTTTTACATGCAATGTTTTAAAAATCGAATTGATGAATGAACAAAAAAAGTTACTACTTCACGATTCACTTGTCAAACCAGTAGTGGAATCGCGATCGAATCGGTTACGTCATAAATATATATAATTATATTTTTATTAAAACAAAACAAAACAAAATAATATATATATATATATATATATATATACATATATATATATATACTTATATATATATATATATACTATATATATATATACTATATATATATATATATAATATTATAACTGTCAGCATTAATAAATTTGAAGCGTAAAGTGGGTAGCCTTCCACCTTATAACATGAACTCAAGGTTCGATTACCGTATTTTTTCCGTTATATTAAGTGTTTTTTGAACAAGCACTGTATCCCACATTTGAAATATGATGAAGAAAAAGCAATCCATATAATAACAGGAAAGGCAAAAACTGATCCATCTTGGAATAAAAGAGTGATGTAAAGTTGTATTGTTTGTGGTAGGTTTTATGACTGCCCCATTTTGCTAAAGTTGAACGATTACTATCTAAGTCTCTTGGCTTATCTTGGTTTGGCGTGCTGCTTAGGTGGTTTGTGCGATTTAACACGTTTCATTTGATAGTTCAGCAGTGGCGAAGACGAGAAAGGAATCGATGGTTAAAGCCCAGGTTGGTCCGTCAAATTTTAAACTCTTTGCTTTCGTGACAAAGTGAATAGATTTGAACAATTAGATTGTTGTTTAAGTCTTCGGTTGGAATTTAAGTCGCTGCGGGTTGTACAGGTTCATTGAAGTGGTTCAAAAGCGAACGAACCGAGGAAAAAGGGATTGGTAGGTTGGATCAGTTGGATGAAATGATGCAAATCAGATTTTAAAGCTGTGCTTATGAAAAGATAAAATAGAGTTGAATTGTTCAGTTCTGTGTCTAAGTCGTTGGATTTATCAAATTTGGCGCAGATATACTTGGTGGTTCCGTGCGCGATTTACTTGCCAGTTCATTGGAAAGCGGTTTTAAAAGCATTGAGTAGAATCGGAGGAAAAATGACCAATCAATGGTTGAATCCGGTTTGACGCGTCCGTCCAGTTTTTAAAACATTGCTTAGCAACCAAAGTTGAAATAGGATATAGACTATTTAGGAAAGCATCCAAAGCTCAGTCGACTAATGTAGTTAGGCTGTCAAAATTGGGTCAATTTTTATTAGTAGACTTATTATCTTTCAACTTTACAATGAGGGGGGTGAAGACTCCATACCATGTCCATTGCTTGAACTGATATTCTTACATTTAGTGAATAATTTGTCAATGGAGCTATTGTCAATACTCTATGTTCTACTGTATAAGTACGATAATAATCTAGGCAAGTCTGTAGTAAGTATATTAATATTATTATTTAGTTTTAAAATACCTAGCATTCTCCATTAACCCAGGGTAATAACTTCACTGACAATACTCATTTGGCAAGCGAATGTGGTTGAAAATGACTCTGCTCTCAATTAAGCCTTGGGTTCACATCTTGCCTTATGGCGGGAGGATGATGGCCGAGTAGTTTTGTACATTAGAGTGGTTGGATTCAAAATGTTGCATGTTTTGATGTGTGGTATTGGAAAACTATAGGTTAAATTATTATTTTATTCTTAGACATATTAAAATTAGTTCAAAGTCATCAAAGATATTTTGTTGAAGGATCAACTTTAATGAGAAGCGTGATAACCAAAAAGAAATAGAAAAAAACATATATATTGGCACGAAGCTAGCTTTTTCCTTTTGTTGTGTACACTTGATGTAGGACACTAGTAGACAAGTCATGAATCTGATATAGTGATTTGTAAATTTACCATTGTTGATGGAACTCCAAATGGCAGGTCTTGTAGATGAATTTTAAAGGGAATGAGTTTTTCCACATACCTTTTATTTTTTTTTCCTTGGCTCTTTTGTACACAAACTGCACTTAATTTGTGTGCTTTTTGTGCTGTGTACGATCTCTTTGTTGTTGGAAAAAATGATGGATACAATGGAAAAAAAGCACTAATAAGCTTCAAATGATAAATGAAGTACAAAACACCCTAGGCCCAAAAAAAGTAGAAAAAGAGGGGCTTAAATAAGTTCTTGGAACTTTGTCCCAAATACTCCATTTCCTCCCTCTCTCAAAAATCTTTAGGAAGTAAGATTCTCAAATGTTATAACATGTGAGAACTCAATATTCGTCTTACAAATTGAATTAGAATTAAAATAACAAATCATCTATAATTAGAAGGAATCAATATATACATATATAGAGAGAAAATATAGATACTTGAATAAGGCGGTGCCCAAAGCAATTTGTTGATACTAAACATAAAATTAGGAGAAGTTGGATAAACGTGTGCGTGAAGGCTAGCTAATTATTCTTGAGGCAAATCAATTAGTGCAAACCAGTAATAATAAGTATAAGCCTCCAATCTAATTATTTTTCACGGTGGAAACCAAACATGAGAAAAATCATTTTTCTAAATATTTTCTTCTTTTAAGCACTTTTCGAGGTTCTATGATGCCCGGAATGTTGTCTTCATTCCTTGGCATTTTCGAGTTCTAAATAAGTTCCTAACAGCCTATGTAATTGTTTTACAAAAATCAATAATTAGAGCAGTTAATCAATGGTTTATAATTATACATTACAAAAATAGGTTATGATGCAAATAAAAATAAGAAAGCGCAAAAAATCAGGGGCATTTGCCCCCTTGGGCCTATACTGGCTCCAATCTAGTTTCATAAAATGTCAAAATATATAAAGGTCAAATTAAGCTGCTTGTCCAAGGACAAAATCAATAATGAACAATTGATTTCAGGTTTAGATTGTATAATCCAAGTCTACGAATCAGATGGAAAAATTGGTTGTAGATTAATTACCTTCTAGATACATTTACTTAAAAGGCAGGTGTAGAAAACTAATAATGCTACATACAATGTAACTGCTGTTGATAAATAGGAAATTAACAAGTTTGTGCTATTCTGGTCGGGTGGAGATATAATCTCCCAAGATGACAACTAGAAGAAAATGGCAATGGCAAGTTCCTGCAGATTACAACTCTAACAAAGATGAGGGAAATATGGGGGAAAACACTTTTTCCTATGATGGGGAAAAGGCATGTCACTGTTAATCCTTTTTTTTTATAGACAATGGTAACATACTTTTGTAGTTATTATTACACATTATATCCTAATAACCTGAGTAACTAAGTCTAATAAAAAAAAAAATTCCTTCACCTGATATTCTAAAAAAATATGTAGTAGTAGTCTAATGCAGTTTCATGTTCAAATCAATGAGTTGTTCTAAAATGTACAATTAGGATATCATCCCACCACATACACAATATAACTACCTCATGATTTAAATTTACAAGCTATATTTTCATCATACCAAAGATAAAAATTTTATTCTCTATTTTCATTTCTCTTTGTTCCTTTTATTTTCCATTTTATCACTTATTTTTTCTTGAAACAATTGATTATATTCCTTTGTCCATCATAATGCAAAATGTTATAATTTCCTTTTATTACATTGTTATTAAAATATCCCAATCTTCTTATCAAGAAGGTTCATTTACTTTGAATTGAATTTCTATGGAACTTAGCAAATATCTACCCATTTTATTTTATTTTCTCCTTCATTTTCTTCTTTAGCACACATAGGCAATTTCAATGTCAAAAGATCTTCAGATCTTGAGAAAATAAACATAAATCATGTTTAAATGAAGAAAACAAATCAAGACTTATTCGATGCTTCAAGACTTAAACGGAGTAAACAAAAAAAGAAAGTGATAGGGTTTGAAAAATGGGCTCGCAGGCCCTCTCACCAAGCCCAAGAAACAATGTAGTAAACACCCGGGCCCCGGACGGTAACGAAGGCGCTCGCCCCAAAGCGGGTCATGGATAATTTGGAAGGCCCACATCAAATCGATTAAATCTGCTTGATAAGGGAAGTAGGATAATCACATAACATACTTATCTGTCATCCATTAATCTATTGTGAGAAAAACCGTTAATTAGCGTGACGACTTATCACTGCGGATCAAGCGGATCTCACCTGATGGAAGGAGGATAATTCTCAATAAACTACTCCTTCAATATCCCTTATTAAATCCGATATATCGATAAAGCGAAATATCATCGATGGGAAAGAATCATTACTACCTCATTTAGAATAACATATACTATAAATGCCAGATCACCCATCTAAAAGGTGCCTTGACATATTGGCCCTCTGGCGATCCATCTTTTCTCTCGAGGCGACTTGGGCATCGAGGGTGGCTTCTGGCGAAGCCCTCGTGACCCTTTTCTTTCTTGTTTTCTGTGGGGAGAGCAACAGCATAACTGCGGTCCGAGTTCAGCCGGTAGTCTTGGTCGTTGACGATACATGCGCTCGACCCGATCGGTTGAAAAGGCATCATCGAAAGAAATTAACAAAATCAATTTAAATTACAAAAACAATGGTAAGCAAAGCAAGTAATATCTAATTATAAAATTAACATATTGAAAAGGATTTTAATAAAGAACTGAGTCAATATATTTAGATCAAAGAAAGAAAACTATGGAAAAGAAAATATGATCATAAAGAAGAAAGAAAGAATGATAGTTAAATTTTAGAGTTTGATATCATATTTAGATCAAGAAGAAAACTATGGAAAGAAGCCATTCGAAAAAAAGAAGAAAGGATAGTTAAATTGTAACTTTTTGATACTAGGGTGGCCCGAAAATGCGCGGATATGAAAGAGGTTTCAAGATAACAGAAAGCTCTCGATGGATCGATCATCACCACCTAGAATTTTTCTAAAGAAAGTGACGAGAGAGAGAGAGATGAGAGGGAAAGAGAGGAGGGATGAAAACTTTTAAGTAGAGCTAGGAAAATTCAAACGGAATCAAAGTTGTGTACACATGGAAGGAGTTTATAGCCCACCCATTTTGCTAAAAGAGAGTTGAGCGTTCTAGTTACGTCTAAAATGGCTTTTAGCTTATCTCAGGTTTAATGTTACTTGAGGCGTTCGTGCGATTCAACACTATTTCATTTGGAAAGTGGTTCAAGCATTGAACCCTTGATGGAAAAGGCCGTCGCGATTGTACCGGTCGACGGTGGTTGTACCCGTCGATCGTGGGTCAATCGGAATTTTTAAAACCTTTGCTTCCATGACAAAAGTTGAAATAAAGTTGAACCGCTCAATCTTGTCTCGCCACCGGTTTATCGGTTGTGAATAGCGAAGTTCGTCTTGGTTCAACACTGGTTCATTTGGAAAGTGGTTCAAAGCATTGAATCAGATAAATGGGGTGATCGACGGTTGGATTGTCGGCCAGGTCGATGCGGTCCGTTTTAAAACACTACTTCCGCGACAGCTTAAATGGGGTGAGCGTAAGAACACTTGCTCAAGGTAGGAAGGCTACAAGGTCAAACTAACTCTTCCTTGATTTTTAATTTTTCTTTTTTTCTTTTTTCATGACTTTCCTTTGATTTCCAGGCTACGGCCACACCCACCCGACCGGCCTCGATCCACTACATGTCTTCACAAGATATGACATTTAAAGCAACATGTTAATCCTTTACCAACTAATTTTAGTAGAGTTTAGTCAAAACTTTTGAATATCTCTGATACACATCTGAAATGGAAAATATCAACTAGGACACATGTCATAATGATTTTTTACCCTCCAGTTTAAGTCTCATTCAGAAGATTGTTTGTTGGTTGAATAACAAATGCCAACAACTGGATCATCATATCTATATAATTTGCACAAGGTCCTCAACTATTGTTTTCTTAATAACAAATAACAAATAAGAGTTGAAATGTGCATTCATTTCCTGTTGATATTGCATTCTCACTTTAATCATCTGATCACAATTTAATATTATCCGTTATTTGATACCTTCAAATTCTAATCTAGCGATATGTGCATCGCATGTAGGTTGAGCCAGCTTGTCACACCCCAAACCCCAGCCCAGGCGGATGAAGGGCGCGAGGCTATCTTTGGGACTCTTTACCTTTTCGAGACATTGGTGGGCCACATGAATTAGGACTCCTCTTTATTTGTACATTGGTCGGTGAGCTTTGAATCGGATATACATATATACATAAAACTACCGAAAGTAAGTGATGGTATTCATCGAATGCTATAAACATATCTTGCGAGTCACATTACTTGCCTTATACATTTACTATGAAATATATTATGTAGTAGCCCGGAATACAAATATATTCATACTCCGTAATAGGGAGTGTTCAACATAAAAACTATACATTATCTGAAATACAAGATATCATAGATCGCGGAAACAATGCCAGTGAGCACCTATCTCTGAGATGGCCTGAGATGCTGCTGTGGAATGTTCTATCCTCTCGCCTCCTCTTAAGGTACCTGCAATTGAACACATGTGCTAAACAGCGCTTAGTGGGAACATATAAGCATGGAGCGACCATGATGACCCGTCCACACGATCTTATTCACATGCTTTTCTTTATACTTATACATTTCATTTATTTCTTGTCATATATCTTGTCATTTACCTATTTCTGTAACACTTTTACATATTCCAGGTCTTTTACATATTTCATGTCATGTTCTATAACTTATTGTTTTTTCATGTACTATTACATTGCCAGCCATTCATATATTGTTCGCATATCTTTGTTCATATATTGTTCATATACTTTCATATACTTTATGTACATGCATATACTATCATATATTGTTCATATTTCTTTTCATATTCTGTACTTTTCTTGTGTTGGCTTGAAGTCAATGCTTTTATATCATATCTTTCATATCTCCCGTAGGAATTCAGAGCTTATACTTTACTATCATATACTATCATCTTATACATTTCATATATATTGCTTTCTCTGTCATTTTTGTAAATACCAAAGAGAAGTGGATCTACGGGAACTATAAGGATCGAGGAGCATTGTTATCAGTATATGAAATAAATAATCCTATCTTATTAAGTGGTGTTATTGACTAAAAATGAGCTGTATGTGAAATATCTGAACCCATGTGTTGAGTATCTCTGGAGCCCTATTGTGCTATATTGACAGAGCCAGCATCTTTGTATCACACATGATTCTCCTAAAAGGCGTGCCAATCTGTATCCTCTACTTGGTCAAACATAGACGATCCATGTTATTACTAGTATGTATCTCGAATGCATGGATAACTATTGTTGTATCATGTATGTTCATAAGATATACCTTATCATTACTTTTGTCCATAATACATTCACATATCTTAACTTCTATATTCTTGTATTCATACATCTTTCCATACATGTGTTCATATCTTTATATCATTTATGCATTCATATTATATTTATCTATTCACATTCTTGTTATATTTCTATCATGTATGCATCTATTCTTTCATATATTCTTTGCTGTTCTATCATCTGTAGCATATGTTTATCATATTCTTTCTTTCTTATCTTTTCTTACTTTTATAACATTAGGCAGACTGTTTGATACACTTTGATAGCAATTTCGCTAGGTGGAAGCGAAGCTTCGCGAAGCCAGAAAATTTACTAACATACTGAAATATCTTTCATAGTTTCGGACGACTTATTTAGGGTACATTAAAAACTAAATAGGAAATTTCGGGAAATAAAGCGAGGGACAGGAATTAATAATAATAGAGCCAGGAATGCAAATATGTAATTACCATGAAGATATAGAGAGGCATAAATCAATAAGATTATATGTAATTATGAGGTTGAAAAGATGAGGGGCAAATTAAGAATATGTCATAAGTTGCCTTGTGAAAGAAGTCTCAGGACCTAAATGCAATTATGAAAACAAAGCAAAAAAATGGTTTTACTTGGCCAAACATAGCCTTATAAAACATGGGATTTAAGGCAAATTGAGTACTCTCATTTTTTTAGAGACCAAGCAGTAGAAGAGAGAGAGAGAGGGAAAAGAGAAGAGAGGAGAGAGGAAGAGAAGAAGAAGAAGAGGAGGAAGAGATCAAGCAAAAGGTACAGAACTAACCTTGGATATGAATTCTAGTATGGAACTTTGGATTTTGTTAGACTGTCGAAACAAAGCGTGCGACCAGCTAGTAACCTTCTATGGAGTACTTGGTGTAGCGTCTTTAGGCAAATGCTTGCAGGCCCACTTAAAACGAGTGAAACAGGGCAGTAAATGGACCTTATATTGAATTAACTTTGGCATGGCCCATAAGCTGTGAGGCTAAGCGTGTGACCGTCTTAGAAGAACCTGTCAGCGGGGAAAGTCTTAGCAGTAGTGCCAATGAGGCGAGTCAGGCTCTAGCTGCCCGTATTAAATTTTGTTTTGTAATTAAAATCAAATTTTTTTTTAAAAAAGTTATATATAATTTGTGGAAATGCTAATTTTTATTTTTAAAACCCCGAGAAAAAATATATTTTATATATATATATATATATATATATATATATATATATATATATATATATATATATATATATATATATATATATATATATATATATATATATATATATTTGTTTTTCAAAATAACAAAAAATTTGAAAATATTAGAAGATAAAGAAAGAAAATATAAAAAAATACGATTCTTTTATTCCAATTCATGAACTACAAGAAAAAAGTTGAGAATTGCATCACTATAGTTTGAGTACATCCCAGTAGGTTATCACCCTGTTATCAATCATATGCGTTACTCAGCCTTTAAAAATGAAGTCACATTTAATACATTTAAATAAAAAAAACATGTCTCAATTCTTTTAATTTCATAATTCTTTATTCTTCATTCAATCTCTTCTAACATCTTGGTCTTGATTGATATCCAGACGCTCGGGTTCATGTCTGTAATCATCTCTGACTTTGGAGTCCATGTGTGTCCTTCTTCGATCCTTCAAATACGTCCAGGCTTCAAGCATTTATGGTGTGAGGCTTGTCCTCCTATCAATCATATTTCTTTTGCAATGAAAAAGCGATTCGATGCTCTTTCACGATGGAGCAAACGGGTTAGTAGATCACGCGTGCCATTTAGAATGGCGCTCGGAAATGTGGATTCATGAGTTCTACCACTTCATGTATCAAAATTTTTTATTTCATCATGCGATAAGTAAGACAAGTAATCGGTATCTAAATATTTTTAAAAGATCTGACCATACTTGAAGAACCAACTTGTTGCTTTCCTTTAGCTAATTGCATGAAGAATGGATCATTCCAAATGTAAATGAAGTTGTAGTACTTGAAGAGCACTACCATATTTAGACTCATATTTATATGTATGGTGCTTAATTGTTCATATACTAAGCCTTAAGTTTAGGTGGTTGGTTCAACCTCGGCTATAAAATTTAAAATGTTTTCTACACCTTCAACTTTAACCATTGGATCCAAACAAGCAGCTAAACAAAAAAGTGGTGGAATATTTTTCCAGTATTTCAAAAATTTTATTTCCATTTTTCCACATATTTCAACAAAAAATGGTTCATCTCTATATTGTTTAAACACAGTACTTATATTGCAAATACACCTAAGTGCTATACAAGATGTCTTAGGTACATATCTACAATGAAACGTAGTTAGTAGAATCATAAAAACTTTTAAGAAATTTAAAAAAACAAAACCTTTCTCGATCATATGAAGTTATTTTAATTTCACCTAGCTTACCATTGACATAATCGATAATAGGTTATCACCCTACACAAGATTTTAACATTAGATAGCTAAATTCCAACGATGAAAAACGTGCATCACGATGGAATTTTCTTTTCTTTAAACCAAACTGATTTACACAGAGGCATAAAATTCTTGTAATCTACTAGATTGCATAATAGGGTGAATATTCTCTATTGAGGATTTATTAATGTTAAACCATCTTGTACTATTAAATTTATTATATGACAAACACGCTCTCATAGATATTTCATTTAGCGGGCCTCCTCTAAAGCTGTTCTTGTAAATAAATCTATGGCACTTGTATTGTTGAAGCATTATCAAAAGTAATACTAAAAATTTTTGTTTTATGCGTTATACTCTCTACAAAAACCTTGTCATAGATTCATATATGGAAGGCCCATCATGCGGATGATATATTATACGAAAACCTAATACTTTCTTTTTTAATTTCCAATTTGAATCTGTATAATGTGATGTCACACATGTGAAAGGATCTTACTTATTCGATCCGTATGTCAGGGTCCTTGATATAATACCATTATGCTCATTAAAGTTCTTGGATTATTAATTGTTTATTAGTTATAATTGGTAATTATATCATTACGCACATAAGTAGTCCTAGGAATTCTTGAAAGTGGTTAGACAATTTTGGATGAAATTTACAAATTTAGGATCTCTGCAATGTCATTGGTAGGTTCATACCACTTCCATGTTAACAAACTCCCGTTCTCCATGACTTTTGATCATATATAAAAGTGGTCGGTTAGACGAATTAATCCTATCTCATGGTTAATTGGATTGTGGGATCTAATGCACCATGTTTTGGTACATTGTTGGCATGTCTTTTAAGGTATTTGTGCGGCACTAGCTTTGCAACTATATGTTTTTGTGGCCCATTCTGCTAGATCTTGCCCCTCCTCTTATATTTTTTTATTTACTATACTAAAGTGCTTCCATACTATGGATGTCGTCTACTAGTCCCTAGGTTTTTACTAGGATCGGGGGAATGTTAAGAGGGTTGGTTGGGGAAGGGCATGATGGGAGTCAGGATGATGCTAAAAGGATTAAATTCATTATATTCATCAATACCATAATTAAGGTTTTCAACATCTAGGTAATGAGGATCCATATTTAATTCCTATGGAAAAAAATGAAAGAAATGTAGAAGAGAAGAGAGAACAATTAAATTAAAATATAGAATTAAAAACTAAATGAATTAACTTCATTATAAATACCTCGACCTTGTGATGATGAAGATGAAACGATTCTACACTTGGCTAGATATCTTGATAAAGCTTTCAATTCTGAGAACTTGTGAGAATTTTAACTTAGAGGGTGTAGAAGGAGAGATTAGATAAATTGTAAGGATGTGAGAGATTAAAAAATGTGGAGGTATTTATGAAATCATTTGTAAGTCATTTACTTATTTACCATAAGTAGTAGTTATATAGTTGTTGAAATGGGTATTGGAGGTATTAGACATGAAGTAATAGTGAGTGATTTACTTATTTATCCTTCAAACTAGTAGTTATATGGTTGTTGGGAGGGCTATTATAGACATTTCATATGAAAAGACTTTTACCCCTCGTATTGGCGGATTTATATATAGTTGTTGAGAGAGGGTATTGTGATAATTTCATGAAAAATGAAATTAGTATAGTGGGTGGGCTGGCGATTGGGCGGCACGGTGTTTGTTACGGGGTGGGCTGCGGTGGGCCAGGCACGTTGAAAGGCCAGGCTGCGGTGGCAGAGCCTGGTGGGTCGCACGGTGCCAGAGGCGGCACGGCGGGCGGCGTAACCTGTGGTGACACCGCACGGCGGCAGAAGCCTGAAGCTCGCTCCTTTTGGTCGTGCCTTGCATTTGCTACGATGCAGGTCGTCTTTACGTGACCGTTTTTCGAAGCAGGAGCCATAGGCCCAGAATGGTCGGCTTTGTTGGACGAATTAGATTTTTACAGTAATGGATCACATGGAATTTTTTTTTTTTTGGATAATTTTTCATGACATCACATGGAATTTTAAAAGCTTTGTATGGTGAATATATCCAAAGCTAGGGTTTTGATAAAATTGTCAAACCTTAGATTCTGTCAAAGTTGATAAAACCCCCATATAGTGCAGATAATCATAGAATCCTCTCTCTTTTAGGATGGATTCATGGTTAATTGAGAGTCTTTTGAGTTAGGGTTTAGAATAAACCTAACTAATATCATGTTTAGTTTGTGTATGGGTCCTAACCCATATTAGAATAGTTTTGAAGTGATTCATGAATGAATTTGGAAGAAAGATATCCCGAAGAGGAATTGAGTATGATAGAGATTCTAAGATGATTTGGAATGATTTTTGATGTGTGGGAAGTATAAGTGATCCATGGATGAAAGGGCATGAAAAGGGGAGAAAAAGACACATTAGGCATTCCAGGGTGATGTCTGCCATTTTACTGAACATGTACCCGGTACACTTTGTGTTCTGGTCTGTTTGTGTGTGTACGGTACACACATTGGAGAATTCTGAGTACCTTCTGGTTTTTCTGTTTGTTGATTTTTTAACATTTGTGTAAGCTTTTATGTTATAGTTTGGGAGTATGATTAAGTGATAAAACTCATTCAGAGAGCCTGTATATAAGAAAATGTAGATCTTCCATTCTGTCATTATTTAAATTATCAAGTGAAGGTATATTATATTAAAAGTCTTCAGTTCAGTTTAGTCGTAGTATTAAGTTGATATTAATTTTAGTATTCAGTTGGGTGGATTAGTTGGAACAGGTATAACACCTTGACTTCCGATGAGTACAGTTTATGAGTCAAAAATAGTTATTATTTTAGAAATTAGAGTATTACAAACTCTCTGTTAATTGGTATCGTGATTGGCGTTATATTATTATAACATATTAGGATGATCAAGTGAATCAGTGTTTTTGAGTGAAATAGGATTCATTGAGGACAAGAGTATGTGATTGAGTGTTTGAATAATTATACATGAATAAGTGAACATGAATGAGTATTGATATCATTGAATGATGTTATGAATGAGTATACATGAATGAGTAGACATGAATAATTCGTGAATGAATACGTGAATGATGTTATGAATGGTATACATGAATGAGTATTAGGCCAGATACGTGAATGAGTATTTATGAATGGTATACATGAATGATATACGTATTGAATGAATCGTGAATGAAGTGATGAATGAGTATACATAAATGAGTATCGTCGATTAATATGTGAATAAGAGTATATGAAATGAAGAGCACATGAATGCATTGAATGAATATATGAATGAGTATATATAGGAAATGAGTCGTGAATGAGTTTATGGAACCAAACCACTGCTTTCGTTGATATATCTTTTATGAAAGATAATCTGAAAATGATTGTGGGAATTGAAATGTGATATTTAAAAAGCAGGAATGAAGATTTTGAGAACGATAATAAGGGCCAGGATTCATCAAACGGAATCGTCGCCAAATGTGAATCTAGTGAATATGGAATTGAAATGTGATATTTAAAAACCCGGTGTGAAGGTGTGAGCGATAATAATGGCGGGATTCATCAAGCGGAATCCGTCATAAATCAATAATCTGAGAAAGTGAATATATAGAATTGAAATGTGATATTTGAAAACCAAATGATTATGAATGATGATAAACACGGGATTCATTAAACGGAATATGTCCTTAAATGTGAATTAATTGATATATGAATGGCAAGCTGCAGGATGCACAAAGCGGCATCCGTCATGAAGGCACCGAAATTTTTCGATGTCACTTGTAGGGATGCGCAATCGACATCAGATCATGATGGCGTGGCATTGAAGAAATGTCCCGCACAACGGGATGCACGATCGACATCAGTCTTGATGGCGTATGGCATTTAATTGATGATACCTGCGATGTTCGGGATGCCAAAGCGGCCATCGTCATGATGGGAAGCGAATAATTGATGATCTGCGTGTGGGGATGCGCCAAAAAGCGACATCCGTCGTGATGGGGAGAAGCGAGATAATTGATACCACCGCGATGTCCGGGATGCACCAAAAGCGACATCCGTCGCAATGGGAAGAATCGAATAAATGATGCCGCGTTTGAGGATGCTCAAGCGGCATCCGGGACGATCCGCGATGGGAGAATCGAATAAGCGACACGTGCCGGGATGCCACCCGGCGCGACATGCTTCATGATGGGGAGGCGAAGTCGTTAAATGTATAAGCATTGCAGGAATGATGGCAGGTCAGGATTCATCAAAGCGGAATGCATCCAAAAATTGTGAATCGAGATAGTCAGGTGAAATAGCCAACATTGGCGAGGGTAATGGGATTGACATGAATATCTTAAACTCTGTGAATTGATTGTGAAATGGATTATTGCATTGAGTGATGCATGTTAGTAAGTGTGAAGTTATGGGTCTTGCAATTTGTAAATGGTAAGTAGGATTGCAGAAAATTCTTTAAACAGTAAAAGGTCTAAAAATGGAACCAACATAAACAACATGTTTGGAAGATTAATTGAATGTCGAGATGCATGAATCTGACTTGGATCGCATGATCGAGGTCAGTCGGGATTAGATCATGAGCACGAAAATAAAAATTAATAAACGGAAATAAATGTTTTGATTAAGCGTCGAGTAAGTAGGCTCCAGCTTGGATCACATCCAGCGGGTCAAATCTAGGGATTCGAATTCCCGCTGACACTTTGAAAAATAAAAGTGTAAGACGAAATAAATGTTTGATTGAAGAACGTCGAATGCCAAGACTCCCAACTTGAATCATGGCCGGTCAGTAAGGGGATTAGTGTGACACTGAAAATGAAAAATTTAATAAAAACGAAAACAAAAAAATTCTTGGACATCGGATCATGAAATGTAATTTCTAAAGGGAGTTGATTAATGGCTTGAAGTGAGTGATGATAAAGGTGTATGTATTGGTATTAGTTTGATTTATTTCTTGTATGTGAATTTAATATGACTTGATGCGATTACGAGATTGCCATTGTATGCGTATAAGTTTACTTTGAATATAGATTTGATCTATCATATATATGTAGTAGTATGAGTTACAACTGTAAAAGACATGACAGGAAGTAATATGAATAGATAATATAAGAATGCGAAAGAATAAAATCTACATGTATAATATGAGATATGAGTTAAGTCACATAAAATAGGCTGTTATATGCATAAGTAAAAGTAAATGTAAAAAAGATAGTGGCCAGATTTTAATTATTGAGTGGAGTTACTATCTATGTTCCACTAACAAAGCCACTTGCAGGTGTTAATCCATGTAAGTCTTGAAGAGGAGATAAAGAGGGCCAGGACGTTCCACACCGGTAGTCACGGGCCATCCTGAGGCAGGTGCTCACGACCTCAACACCAACAATCTCGATGTTGTATTAGATGTGTACATGTATAAATAATTGTATAAGTAATTGGGACTTAGCATATGTGTAGATATTTTAATGGATACCACTAGGTGGTAGTTCCTTTGTATAATGAGATGACTTTTGGTTATTTCAAAAATTATTTGTACCACAGGTATAAGTTAAGCTCTGGAAAAAAAAAGTAAAGGTCCGGTATATGGTTTAGCACCCGGCAGAGTTCGGTTCATGTCCGGGTGGAATGGAACCAGGTCAAGTGACGGCGGCGAGTCACGGTATACTTTACATGTCATTTCTATATTGCCACATAGCGACATACAATACTATACGCTATCTGAAACAAAACTACAAAATTGCGGTCTGTGAACAGTGGCTACGTCTTGTCGTAGCCCTTCGCTTAGGCGGACCAGAGGTCTGACAAACCTCTCCTCTCGGCCAAGCCTCGGCGTGAGCTACTGAAGTGTGGGTTAACACTGGTAGACAAATCTAGGTTTAGCTTCTTTGTCATTTTCGATTTGCAAAACTCACTTCCCAATCCCTTCGAATGCATATTTTTGTACATTCTATTGAACTCAGACATCTTTTAGTACATGTCTTATACACAAAAAGATCAAGTTTTCCAAACCACAACTTATCAAAAACTAGGGTTAGGAGAGATTCCTAACAAACCACACAGGAGGTATGAACAAGCAACTAAACATCAAGTATCCACCACACATATACAATATCCATATACAAATCCATACCTTAGCTTAGCCTTTGCTTCTTTTCTTCTCTTCTTTTCTTAACTGTCTTCTCTCTCCTCCCTACAAGTATTTCCCTCCTTTGAGCAAATGAAAATATCTCATTCGTGAACCAAAATGGAGTCTTATCTCTTTGGTCCTTAGGCCGTATGTTTGGCTACTCAAAAATCCATTTTAGTTTAAGTTTCTTATTACAATTTAAGCCCTTATTTCCTTCTATTTGCATATGTAGATTCCTCAATCTTCTATTTTGACCTCTAAACTTCTTCATTAATGACCCTTAGGTCCTCAAGTGATAAATTACCACTTTACCCTTGACTCTTGTACTAATTCCGGGTCTATCGTTTTATTTTCGGAAAATTCCTCTTTAGCTTTTAATATACCCTAAACATGTTCGAAAACTGCTAGGGTATATTTTGGGGTGTTACACAACTTATTCTTGTCCTTTATCCTCATCAGGTAAATCTTTCATATCAACTTGTATTGGGAAAGACTACCAAATACAATTATTCTAAAAATGATATTTCCCTCTTTGTGTGCCAAAAATAGGTTCAACAAACAAATAAATAACAAAGCAAATGACAACAATAAATCAACCATAATGAGAAACAATTTTGCGTGGAAAACCCCAAATTAAGGTAAAAAAACCACGGGACTAAGTAGGCTATTTAAACCCACTATTTCAACAATAGTAATAATGTACACCAAAGTTCTTCTACAGCAAGAGAAGCTAGAGGCTCACAACAATAGCCATCGAGAATATCATTTCTTAGAACAAAAGAAATAACAAATATCATCACGGGGTGGATAACTTCGAGAAAGAAGAAACAATCACCAAGGGTGGAATAGCCAAATGGTGTGTAGATGGCTAACCAACAATTCAAATTTAGGATTGAAGAACTGCACAGGAGTCACCACGTCAAATTTGGTAATGAATAATGTTTGGCCTTGTCTTCTGATTAAAAAACCTTACCCTATTTTTATTTTCTCTCTCTCTCAGAAGCCCTCCCCTCTGTTTTCTTACTTTTTTTGCTACTTAGCCGCTAAGCTCTTTTTTTATTTTATTTTTTTTAATTTATTTCATATTAGGCTTTGGCCATTGGTCCTGTCACCACAATTCGATCGGGCCCGAATGTTTAGGATCGACGAAATCATTCGGTATATATTAGGACCTCGTGTTTTGTTCTTTCGAGCTGAACTTATTTTTGTGGTTACTCTGAAGCAATTTCTGTAACAAAATCATTTTCATATATAAAAGAACTACCCACAGGTGTTGTCCTTGTATCTATATACATATCTTTGAGTCCCATTTACTTATACATGTACATTTTTTATCTATAGAAAGCATCAGGAGATCATGAGGAGGCGATGCGGTGATCACCTATCTACGGGACTGGCTTGCTCTACTGATCATAAGGATATCATAGCTATCCTTATGCTTCTGTACCTACACGGATTGAACAGGATTGCTAAGCACAAAGCAGTGGAACATAAGCATGGGCCAACTCCCACAATCGTATTTATCCTGAAACTTATACATATGCATTTCCTTATATCTATACAATAATTTCTATATAATTTTATTCTTTATCATCTTTACATTCTCTTTGTGCACATGTTCTCTGTCTTTGACATAACTCATACTTTCCTTTATTATACCTTTGCTTTGTCATGCACTTATATCTCTATGGTTCTGCATACTTATGCATTTATCATGTTCATAGCATGTTCCATCTATTCATTAAATTTATGTCATTATATATATTCATCACATAACCTCATGATGTGCATGTCGCATTCTTATTTATATATTAATTTCATGCTTATATACTATATATTTGATATATTTCTATTTTCATATTACTATTACTCATATATTGTTTGTCTGTGTCTTGTCATCATATCTTTGTTTTCAATTCTTGTGTTCATGTCTTTAGATATGTATTGTGTTCATGTACTCATTTCATATATTGTTTTCCTGTTTTACTTTTCATATTACTTTCTCTTTCATATTAGCTTTTCAGATCATTTTACATTCTTATACATTTTCGCATATATCATATTTGGATCATACCAATCTCATGTTCTAGAGAACTTGTCTCATCACACATAGCGGAGCTGCTTCTCATATCATATCACGCATCTTTTCACATGTCATATTGAATCATTTTGTTTTATGTTTCATACTGCGTAAACCTTAAAGTGGATAAAGGGAAAGCCTATAAGGAGGCCGAAAGGTCTTTGTACTCTTGTGTGAAAACAGTGATCTTATAAGGAGCAGAAGAACACGTAATAAAGTGATCTATATAAGGGCTTGAAAGCTATTATCATTGTGCGAGATTAATAACATCCTGGGACTAGAAAGCATTTGTGTGTGACCTTCAGACCCATAGTGATCAACGGATCTATCTCAAATCGACAGAAACGAGGCCTCGATATCAAGACATCTTGAACTTGTTTTTCCTAATAGGCGCTCTATCATCCTACACTAGGTTACAGCGAGACAATCCATGTATATTTTATGTTGAGTACATATCTCATTCGAATCATTATTGTCATTCATTAATCATATGTGAAGGATATATACAGTGTTATTCTTAACTTTGCATTTTTAAGTATCTGTATCTCACTTTACATTTACATATAATGATCATATACTTATGTCATATTCTATACTTGTCATATACCCATTGCTTATATATGTTCCATACATATATAATTTACGAGCATATGCAATATATACCTTATCATTACTTTAATCTGTGATAGTTCTCATATTTGTAGCTTCATATTACGGTTCTCATATTTTACAATACATATATTCCAATATTTTTATATCATTATCATTGTTTACTCATTCTTATATTCATCATGCACAATTACCGTGTACATGTACTCATTCTGGTAACATCTTATATCACTTGTTAACCCATATCTATTATGGATTCTGAGAGCGAATATCAATCGAGTGGAACATAAGCGTAGCGAATTTAAATTTTTATCCACCAACCCACAAGGATCGCATGCGTTTATAAGCAGAAGGAAGATAGCCAAGAAACTTACATTGTAGATCGATTAAATCTGAAGCCTTCTAAGTGCACGTGCTTGTTATTATTATATATTTAGCTAACTAAATATGATTTAAATTCAAATCCTTATGTCGGATAAAGGAGCTTGAATTTATATTATTATATACTAAATTCCTTTTAAATAATAACAATTTAAATTCAAATCCTTATCAGATAAGGAAACAAATTTATTTATATTAATATATATTTAAAACTCTTTTAAATAATAACAATTTATTTCAAATCTTGTCTAGATAAAGGAAGCAATTTTGTTATGCCTCATTTAAAACTCTTTTAAATAATAACAATTTAAATTCAAATCCTTATGGATAAAAACCTTGATTTATATTAATATATATTTAAAAACTCCTTTTAAAACCCTTCCTGAATTATTTCAACATAGAAATGAAAATATAAAAAATTAATTATTTGTTACTGTAATTTAAATCAATTTAAGCTCTCATAAAATTCAAATTCAATTTAAATAACAACTAATTGTTATTGTAATTTAAAATAATCATCATTTTAAATTACTACAGTGAAAAACCATAACATTATTAGTTCTTAATGTGCTGACCTAGGTTCAATTAAATTGGCGAGTGAGCACAAATCACATTTGATCCTAAGTCATAAGTGTGGCCTAGCAGAACATTATGACTGCAAGTTAAATGAAAAGCTCATGATCGAGACAACCTTAATATAGCTAATGACATAATCCTTTTGTCTATGATATCTTGATAGGAATAGAGCATAGGCAAAGTCAACCTTATATCGTTCTATCTTTGATTACTCTAAAACCCAGTTAAACCCATTGCTTGAAAATGGCGTTGATACCAAAGTCGATTCTAGACTGAGCTTACATTTCCATGCATTTCTCAGTCTCAATTTATCTAGGGGACCAGAATATCTCTCTCTTATAATGGATGGATAGTTAAAATATGATAAACTCTCACTACATACAATTCTTGTGTGTTCAAGAGTATAACCTTTATAGTCATCCAGATTAAAGACAACGTTTAATTATATCAAAACACAGTATTCCTTATGTTGAAATTTATAGCGATCTCAGGTCAAAGGATTTAATGACACAAGCTGATGAGATTAACTTATGACTTTGATCCATGTATTGTAATCTCTCAAGGCCAGTGCGTCGATATTTGTTCTCGACAAATAGATATAAATTTGATTTATTTATCTCATACACATATTCATCCCATGAATATCAATCAAACTTATACTAATCTTAATTCATTGTTATTCTATAACAATAGCAAGATTGAGGACATTTAGAATAATTAATAATATTATTCAAGGACATTATATATAAAAACATGCAAATCATCATGGCAAATTCTCATAAATAGTGAGAAATACCATGTCTCCATCTGATAAGGCCCTGGGAACACTTACTGTACTATATGATATCACTTCATGTACTTTATTAGACACATCTTACTGACATATACGATACATTTCTATACTTATGCGTTTCTTGTGCTTTGCTCGGCCCATTCTATCTCATAGGAGTTACGGAGACTTATCACTTATCTGGTACTTATACATGTACTTGTACTTTTAGCTATCTTACTTATATTACATGATATCTTATGATTACTATCGATTCTTGTTTTCTCATATTTCCTGGACCTAATATGAGTTCCGCTTTTATCATACCTACTATATACTAGCTGTATTCTTGACTCAATGAAACTCATGAGTCAGGCTGCCGAATCGGAGTTCGGACGGAAGGAGTTATGACCTTAGAAGTTGGAGGTCATCGTAGTCAAATCTGAGTTGGACAGGTGACTGCAGGCCTGGGTGACTAGGTCTAACCTCGGTCTGACCATCTCCTCGAAGGCTTATCCGATGGATTCTTTGACAATGGGTTCCATACAGGGGTCGAGAACACCGAATCGGAGTTCGGACGAAGGGAGTTATGACCTTAGAAGTTTGAGGGTCATACGTAGTCAAATCCTGGCCTTGGACACAGCTGACCCCTGACCTCAGTAGGCTCAGTCTAACAACTCGGTCTGACACTAATATCAGGCATCAAATGTATTCTTGACTCAATGATTTCCATAGAGTCTAAGAACACCGAATCGGAGTTGACGAAGGAGTTATGACCTTAGAGTTGGAGGTCAAGCGTAATCAAATCCTATTTGGATGAGCTGACTGACCTCGGTGAAGATACTCGGTCTAACACCTCGGTCTGACACCTAATATACTCCTCAGGCATCAATGTATTCTTGACTGACTCAATGGGCTTTCCATAGGGAGTCCCAAATACTCGAATGGAGCTCGGGACCAGAGGGTTATGAGCTAGAGTTGGAGTGAAATGCGTGGTCAAATCCCCGACGGAGCTGACGAGGCTTGTTGGGCAGAGCTGAGCCCAGCCTGGTTGAGCTTGTTCTAACACACTCAGTCTAACACCCAATATCCTCCTCAGGCATATGAATGTATTCTTGACTCAATGGAGCTTTCAGAGTCGAACACCGAAACAGATTCGGACAGAGGTTATGATAGAGTTGGAGGTCATACGTAGTCAAATCGTGAGTGACTACAGGCTGAATGAGCTGGAGTTGACCTGGTTGAGCTTGTTCTAACACCTCGGTTTGACACCCAATATCCTCCTCGAGCATATCAATGTTTTCTTGACTCCAATGGGCTTTTTCATAAGTCGAGAACACCAATAGAGTTCGGGGCCAGAAGGAGTTATATGACCTTCAGAGTTGGAGGTCATCGTGAGTCGACAGGCTGACTGAGGCCGGGCGGACTGAACTCTGAGTGGTGGAAGCTCTGGAGACGAGAGGGCCCCGAGCTCTCTGCAGGATGAATACCAGCGACCTGCATGAGGTCGTGAGCCTCTCTTGCATGAGTGCATGCTGTGACCTCTGTGACCTCTATTTGCGTGAGTCTAGCTGCATGAGTCTCTGTGGAAGGCCTTTATTGCATGAGGTCTGTGACTCTGCATGGTCCCCGACAGCGCATGAGGGTGTTCTGACCCTCTCTGTTGCATGGTCACCGTGACCTCTCTGGGACCTGTTGCGTGGGGTCTCTGCGACCTCTGGGACCTCATTTGCATGAAAGTGCAGGCGGTCCTCTTTGAGGTCTGTTTGACCTCTGGCATGAGGTTTCTTGTGACCTCAGCGGGCCGAGCCTCTATGGGTGACTCTCACCCATTTGACTCTTCAGAGTAAAAAGACCATAACTTGGTCACATGGGTCAAAGAAGTCAAAGCTGACATCAAGTTCATTGATGTGGCTACAATTCTGAAGGATTCTTTGCCAGATTCCTTGTTAGACAAAAAAACATGTTCCTAGGTCCATTTACTGAGTATGATCAAAAAATGAAGCTACTTGGTTCAACCTGCAACTAGACCCTTCCCAAAACACACATAGGGTGTGTAGACTCTTCTCAGCTCAGCCTAACTTGAGGAAATGAGTTTGGGGAGTCTCAAGCCCAGATGTATTTATACTTTCTATGCCTGAAACTAGACAAAGCCATACTATTGTACAAACTTGATGCTTTTTATCTGAACTTAACAAGTCCCACATACAACTCAAGACATGTATCCATGAAACCATGCTTTCAATTTGTGGTTCCATCACTCCCATAGTTTTCATATAAATATTCCTAGTTCCATACCTATGATCTTCTCTTTTCTTTTCCTTCTTTCTTCTTTTCTTTTCTCTTCTTCTTCTTCTTCTTCTTCTTCTTCCTTTATCTTCTCTTCTCTCTTATCCGTTTTTGCTCTCTCTTTCTCCCAAGACCAAAATGAGATATTATTTTCTTTTGGTCTTATCCTTATTTGATCTTATCCCTTTTATTTACTTCCCGGGGAAAACTTCCTCCACTCTTTCATGAAGCCATTGTCTTCTCCACAATTTTCTTCTTATTTTATTCTAATATCTTTCTTTTATTACTCTTTGGTCCTCATTCTCTATTACTCTTGATTATGCATATTCCTACTTTGGCATATGAACATTATATTATGATCCTTGGGTCATGGTGGTAATTTATTAATTTACCCTTAACTATTGTATTAATTCAAATTCTTGCTTATTTTATTTTTATCTTTATTTTATTAGAATAATTACACTTTTACTTTTTATTATACCTAAACATGTCCGAGCGCTAGGGTATGTTCGAGTGATACGGAAGGTCCAGCCTACTAATGGGTAGACCCAACAAAACTCCCCCATTCACCTCATGTCATGGGCTTAACCAAGCTTGCTCTGCACTTTACAAGCTTCCCGGCGGCTTCTCTTAAGTAAACACTTAGTCAAATATGCGATCCTGCGGTGTGTATTTTCTCAACTCTAATTCACGACTAGAGCACATCCACAATCCGATTGATATCTATATAATAATATGTGATCTTGAATGACGTCGAATTCTTGGAGAGGTGGCCACTCTACAGCTATCCTTTGTAAACAACATACTTGTCTTGTTGCAACCCCAGTTTTTCTAAGAATTTTCTCATCCACAAAGCTTTCTTACAAACCTCAGTAATAGCAATGTACTCAACTTCTGTGGTGGATAATGCTACACACATTTCTACGACTTAGTTGCGAGAACGGCTCCGCACATAAAAGTCATCAAGAACCACTGAAATGGACTACGGAATCATCATCCTTGCCATGTCTCTGAATCTGTGTATCCATCATCTACAGAGCCTACCACTACCAAAACCAAACACCTTGGAAGTGCCTCTTAGATATCTCAGTATCCACTTCACTGCTTCTCAGTGCGCTTTCCCACATGATTAGTATTAAGAAAGCAGGCTAGACAACTCCATTGCATGAGAGAGCGTGTTTGGCTAATTGACCATAACATTATCAGAGCGCAACAACAAATGCATAAGGAACTTTGCTCATCTCTTCCATATCTTTCTCACTTGTAGGACATTGCTTCGAGCTAAGCTTTAAGTGGCCTGCAAGTAGAGAACAAACCGTCTTAGCCTTGCTCATGTTGAATCTTTCAAGAACCTTCTCGATCTTTAACTCTTGAGATAATCAGAGCTTCTGATGACTTCTTCCTTATCACGGGAGATCTTTATACCCAGTATACATTTATGATCCCAAGTCTTTCATGGAAAAATACTTGTTAAGCTCTCTCTTCAACCTGTCAATCTTGCTAGAATCATGACCAATTATCAATATGTCATCAACATACATGTGGAGGATAATAAAATGTATAGAACTCTAGTGAACACACACAATGATCGGATGTGGTTATGTTGTACCCGACTCATCATGAAAGAGTCAATCTACTTGTACCACTACCTTGGTCATGCGAGTCTAGTCTGAGTGATTAGTGCTTAAAGTACTATTTTGAATCCCATTATAGGTTTTGAGTTCTTTACGCACTAATCATTAAAATACTGATGTGAGGTCCACTGTTATAATACCTACGCGCATTTTGTAGCTATCTTGGTAGTTTTACAGGGCCAAAACCATCTTTATCTGTCGAGTGGTCGAGCACGGAGTGAATGTAGGGATTAAGGCTGCGCATCAGTCGGAGAAGATGTTGGGCGAAGCTGGCCGAGGAGGGCAGGGTTTACGGGTGCAATTTCGCCTGTGCGAGCTACTTGCCACTTTGGCTGCTCTTGACCCGCTTTTTGTTGGCTTTATTACAAAATTACCTGCACTGTATTCCACATGTCCTTCACATAATTTTGTAATATGCCCTTTTCTTGAGGCACTATATAAAAGCTGGAGTCAGCCTCCATATCAAATCAATCTTTCAACAATAGAGAAAATACTTTTTTTTTTTGGCTCCCGGTTTTCAGCTTTCTTCTTCTCCTCTCATTTTCTTTCACTTTCTTTCATTTTCTCGCCATCAACACGCCTTGATGATGACAAATCAAGAGGCTGCTTGACTAAGCCCCACAATCCCTTGAAGAGTTTCTTGGAGTGAAGGTTTTAAGGTAAAGTTACATGTTCTCATGTTTTCATTACTTTGCTTGTTGTAGATTATTTAGGTTCACGCATCTCTCACTCCTAGGTTAGAATCTCCCTAAATATACTCTCACCAACATGTATTTGGAAAGCTTTTGATTTGCTTGGATGCTTTCTTTAGATCTTATTATCCAGGTTAGTTGTCTCCTATTAGTTGTTGTAGGGTAGTTTTATGAGACGTGTATACCTTATCGAGGAACATTTATACTATTATGTACCAGAGGAATAGTTTTTAGGGTTTGGGTTTCTTTGCCAAATGAAGAGGTCCAGGTTCGAAATGATTATATGCCATTACGACACGAGGAAAATGACCGAGCATGTGAAATGCCTTAGAACCACAAACCGGTGGCCCCGAGACTTCAAGGACCTCTTTTTCCAAATTTTTATTTCACTTTTATTTTTCGGTTGCCACCATTCACCTACCTTTGTTTACTAACCACAAATCCAAGAAAATGTCATTTTCAATCATTTGCATCTCGTCTCACGAAGAAAACCCATCCAGTGTTGACCCTAGACACCTCTTTACTTGACCTTTAGCCTACAGCGGTAGGAAACCTAGGATATATAAATTTGTTGATTCAGTTGCACACCTACTTTGCATGCGAATCAAATATGGCGTGAATTCTTCTTAGGGATGGTGCTCAGTAAGATGAGGAAGCTAATGTTTGTGATCCGCATAAGTGTAGGTAAATTCGTTTCTTTTTATTTTACCATTTTCCCCACTTGCGGAGTTCAACTGTTTGGGAGTTAATTTTTCACACTTTTATCTTGTTTTCTTTGTTTGATTTTTAGCTAACCTTAACCCTTTGGTAGTCTTGTTTGCATTGGGTTCTTCTTTGTTGTGTAGTGTCTGAGAGAAGTTTATACGATGGAAAAAAGAAACGCTGCGAGAGGCGATTCATAGGCTCGATCCGGTGAATAGGGCGTGAGTTGGTCTTCCGCGGTGACAGGATGGAGCCTCCACGAGGAGCGGTACGGTCCCTGACATGTCGATCCATGAGGGATCACATGGCCACCCACCGGGGTGGTACCCCTCATGCGTAATTCCCCCTGGCGAGGAAGTGCATGAGACTGCTAGTGCCCTGCTGACCTTTCATGGTATGACATGGAAAATGAGAGTCATACAGCCATATCAGGAGTTGAGGAAGTGTGCTGGCAGGGAGGGTGCCGGTCGACATGGAGCTGCTAAAGCTAAAGGCCTTCCCACTGACCCTTAAAGACAAAGCCAAAATATGGCTTAATTGTTCATTAAAGGCCTTTGGAACCATCGAAGGTGCAGGTAAGGCTGAGGCGGAAATTTTTGAAGAAATTCTTTGGTGCTCACAGACCAACAATTTGAAGGGCAAATCTAACACCTTTGCGGCTCATGAGAGGTTCTACGATCTTGGGAGAGATTACCCTTGGAAACCATAGGTGCATGCTGCCCGCGCCATGGATTTGTCACGTGGATCTTTGGTGAACCATTTTTATGATGGAATGTCTCCTCATGAAGCAATTATTAGAAACAATGTGTGGAGGGACTTCTAGCGAGATGAGAGCGATGGTTTCGCATAACTCGTGGCTTGAGACCTCCAAGGTTGGGATAAGCGAATCTAGGGAAGCTGGCGAGATAAGGCGAGCTGAATCGAAGAGGCATGTACTCCTCCTCGAAAGTTATGGGCGAAGGCTAAGGTATCACCTTGGCAGGAGGTGGAAGAATTGGAGGAAAGAAGAGGCTACATGAGGTCTGGCGTGACCTTAAAATCCTGCCTGAGCGAGCCATGCTTGATTGCCGGGTCCTTGAGTCTTGACCTTGTCAGTGCTCCCTCATTGAGGATTTGTGATGCAAACTGACGAACATAGTGGGTGAAATAGAAAGCCGCAACAAGCGCCACATGGCGAAGCACATAACCCCTGACTAGAGGGAACCACACTCTAAACCTTTCACTGGAAACTCGACCTCACATATGTTCCCAAGAGCCTGTGACACAATGACATGGGTCGCCTCTCGTGAAACAACAACCACTACCTCATCCTGTTAGGCAAGCCATCCTCAATTTAAGCAAGGTTGTGGGTAGCTTTGTGGAAGAACAAAAAGCAGTTAATGCTCAGACCACTCAGAAAATTGAGACATTAGAGGGCACGCTCAACAAAAAAATAGATGACTGCGTGTTTTTCGGTTTTAAGGTTGACTAACGAGACGGGTTCTCGAAAAGAGTTCCATCTGAACACAACCAATCAAGGGATACATGAATTAAGCTGCGGCAACGAATCTCTCAAAAGTGATGATGCGCGGTAGTCACGCAAAGTGGTAAATCGTCTCCCCCCCGATCGATGCCAAGGAGATCGGGCGTGGTTGGTTTGTGGGAGGATGAGGCGCTAGGGGATCGAGGAATGAGTGTAACCCCTCATTTCCTGGCTGCTTGAAAGCAGCATCGGATAAATATTAGGTCTTTGAGAGCAGGTGAAGAGTCGACATCCTTTTCGTGACGCGGGTAAGCAGTCCCGACTTATGCCAAGTTTTGAAAGACTTATGCGAGTGAAGAGGGAGTCCCAAATGTTAAATGAGAAGAGGCCTTCTTGGCCCGGGCAAGTTAGTCGCATCGTGAGTGTAAGACTGGTGAAGTCGAAGTCAGGGTGTCACTGCTATCTCGGGTTAATATCGGACCTTGTATGGTGAAAAGCACTATAGACTTGGGAACTAGTGTGAACTTTGTGCCCGTATCTGAAGTAACTATTTTGGGAGGGAACTTGGCCGACTTCCATACCTTATCTGCAGTTGATAGGTGCATTAAAATACCGGGGACTATTGAGGATGCTCTGTCTAGTGGACAAATTCTATCCGATTGGATTTTTGAGTACTTGACAACGAACCACGGCGGGACCCGACCATGTACCCACGTCATTTTGGGAAGTATTCTTGGCTACTTGAGTCTCATTATAGTGCGGAAATGGGATTGCAGCTCACCTTTGGGAACATGACCTTGGAACTTAATATCTTCACTTTGAAAGCATATGGCAGTGGGAAGATGGCCTTGGGGAAGTGTGCGTAATAGACACGATCCTTGAAGAAACGAGCGACGGTGCAAGATATGCCCAGACCGGAGTTGTCGATGACCTTGTAGAGCAACAGGACCCCCAAAGCTTGAGTGTAGTATATGGCCACTAGAGGAAAAAGGGCGAAATTCCTCCACTTTATTACATTGGAGAGGAAAATGAATCAATGTGGATCTCAAGCCCCTGCTGTAGGCCGAAATATGCATTTTTGGAAGAAAACCAGCAGTGTCCAGTTATTATTTCATCACTACTGAGCACTCCCACGAAGCGATGCTCAGAATGCAAGAGTAACATGGCTTTGGGGTGGAAAATTTACGATTTAAAAGGCATCAGCCCAACAATCTGCACTCATCACATTTATTTTAGAGGAAGAGTCAAAGGCGTTGGCGACCACGAGAGGAGATTGAATCCACATGTAGGAGTGTGGTTGTTAAGTCTTGAAGTTGCTCTGTTATCTGCCCCGTATCGGCGGCCTTGGGTGAGGCCCGACTGATGATTGAGGAAATCAGGGTCACTCGGTCTAGTGCAAAGGGAGGAGATGCTCTGCACACCCTGGTAGAGGGTGTATGTGATTCTGAAGATTGAATGAGGTGACTAGAAGATAAGCTCACTGTGAATCTATTTCTAAAATTAGATCACCTTCTGCTACTATAGTGATTATTCATTATTTCCATAATAGTATCATAGATGAAATTCTGTATCATTTATGGCACATATCACTGAAGGATGCCACCGGACATGTAATGCCCTGCTCGTTCGACGATCACCTTCTACTCTCGACATTTTTGTGACCTAGTAAGAACACATTATGGAGGTCTACATGGATGATATCCTGCAGTCTATGGGAGAGCTTTGATGAATGCCTCATCCATTTGGGAGCCGTCTTCTTGAAAGTGCATTGAAAAGAACTTAGTGTTAAGCGGGAAAGAGTACTGCACTTCATGGTGAACCAAGGGAATAGTATTTAGGACATGTCATTTCTAAAAGAGAGTTAGTGGACAGGAAAAATTGTAGACTAATCTCTAAAATTGCCCCCCTCTGCCAATGTGAAGACGTAGGAGTTCTTGGGGCATGCGAGGCTTCTAGGAGGTTCATCTGAGGACTTCAAAAGAATTGCCAGAAGCCACTTTACAAGCTTCTTGAAAAGGATGCTAAGTTGAATGGGATGGGATACGACAAGGTTTGAAGAGACAAAGACTTACTTGACATTTGCACTAATGAAAATTTGAGGCCCTGGCGCGGTTGCCTTTCGAGGGTTATGCGATGAAGTGACGACCTCAGCGGTCGAACGATTCTTGGACAAAGAGAAGAGAGGAAAATCGTATGTGGTTTATATGCTAGCAAAACATTGAATGAAACTCAGAACTACTACTGCGAAAATTCTTTGGCGGTAGTCATACTTTGGACAAGTTTAGTGCATATTTGATTGGGTAAGATATAATTATCTTCCTGAATCATTGACTTTGAAATATGCGCTCTTCGCGAATGCCAAGGCTAGGCTTATCGGATGGGTCCTCTTTACTCTGAATTCAACTTGCAGTTGGACAGAGGAGTGGAAAATATTTGTTAGATCATCTTTCGGTGTATGTACATGCTTACCCACACCCCTCCATCCATGATGAATTCCCGGAGAGTGGGTGGTTGCCTCTCACGCGTAGGCGAGTGCTCCACTGATACGCCCACATTGCCAACTTTAGTAACTTGGGAGTTATAGCAGTGGACAACACAGGACAAGAGGTTCTTCCATGCAAAAGTCCACTCCTACTATTAGGAAGAACCCTATTTGTTCAAATACTGTGCTGATCAAATAATCCGAAAATGCGTTCTAGAGGAAGAACAAGAAGGTATACTCAGCCACTACCATGATAGTGCATGTGGAGGTCATTTTGCCTCCCAGAAAACAGCTATGAAGGTGCTGCAGGTAGGTTTTTATTGGCCTTCTTTGTTTAAAGATGCCTTTACCATGTCTGGTAAACAAATGCAAGGTTGGGGAAAATCTCTGATCGTCACATGATGCTGCCAGACCCTATTTTGGTTGTGGAGTTATTTGACATATGGGGCATCGACTTCATGGGACCATTTCCTACTTCCTTCGGATACACATACATTCTCGTGGGGGTTGACTACGTGTCAAAATGGGTCAAAGCAGTGCCATGTAGAGAAGCAGATCACAAGGCCGTATTGAAATTTTTAAAAGAGAACATCTTCTCTAGATTTGGGGTCCCAAACCGTAGCTCATTGATGGAGGTTCACACTTTTTGCAACAAACCTCTTGAGAACCTCTGTCAGTATGGTGTCCCGAGCCTGGTGGCTACACTTATCATCCTAAGACCCCGGTGGCGGTGGAGCTAGCCCGACGGGGAAATCAAAACCATCTTGATGAAATTAATTATTCGAAGGCAGGAAGAGTTGATGCTCTCGAAGCCTTCTTGATTCCTTGTGCGAGGCATACGCATAACAACATACAAGACCATCCTTGATGTCCCTATGCTTTAGTTTATGGCAAGGCATGCCACCTACTTGTGGAGATTGAATATAAGGCGTGGTGGGCGATAAAAAAATTGAATCTAGACATGGGAAGGGCTGGCCTTAAGCAACTCCTTGATCTCAGTGAGTTAGAAGAGTTGAGGAATGACGTCTACGTTAATTCGAAAATTGCGAAGGACAAATTAAAGAGGTGGCATGATCAGCTCATAGCCCGGAAGAATTTCAATCAGGGGGACCAAGTCCTACTCTACGACTCGAACTTCACCACCCCAAGGCGAGCTCAAATCCAAGGTGGTGGCCAGTTCATCATTCATCCAAGCATACTAATGGTTGGAGTAGACACTCATTGAATGATAATAGAGTATTCAAGTGATGGGCGAAGTGAAGCCTTATCTTTGCCTGGCCTGCTACTTGAGCAGGAGGAGATTCCCTCATGACCCTCGTGACCTTCATTAGGCTACACATTTGAGGTGGCTTTGCGATTATCTCGAGCTCACAGGTATTATTGGCTCATGATCGCATAGTTTATTTTAGTGTTGCGGTTGGGTTGAGAGACCCCAATTTGCACCGCACCAAATCTCCTTCACGAATACCTTAACATTCATCCTGAAACCTTCCTTCCACGCACCGAACTAATTCTTGCATCTTTGAGCTCTCACTTCTTACTTCTAGATATATGTGGCCACCTTGATTTTCATGCTTGTGATCACTTTTGTTTTACTACATGTTTAGCAAAGCCCATTTTTGCATGTGTTAGGGGGCTTACTTTTTGTTTCTTTTTGACAAAGCTAAAAATTTTGTGCAATACATTGGCATATACATACCATACAGCTCCATTCTTTTGCCCCTTTTTTTTTTTGGTTTTGCCCTCCTGTAAGTTGAAAAGTTGAAGCACTGCATGTTTTCACGTTTGCTAGACTAGTCCCATGCTTGTTGAGTTGTTGGTCGGTTAGGTCGAGTGGCTAGCCTTTTCCTTCCACAGCTAACCACACACAATGCCGCGTCGGTTTTCATCAATAAGTGGTATTTGCCCCCTCTTTTTGCCATGAAACCGGTAGCAAGCAGGTGACCACTTGTAATGGGGTTAAGGTTCCCAGATGGGAGGCGATGTATGAAAGAAAAAGAAAAGAAAGAAAGTAGAAAAGCGCGATGCTTAGCCTTGAAATCCGAGCTCGGTTCCGAGGGTGCAATAACCTTTAAAAACTGGTGCTTACTGAACGGCCAGTCGAAACCATGAAGCTTGGTACTGCGCCATGGGTGGATGGGTGGAGTTTAGCGGTTGTGTGCTAGAAATTCGAAACCATTAGTCCAGGGTGAAGCTGAAGGAGTTGGTGGTCGAAAGATCCTTTTGACTTGATGCCCCAAACCTTAGTTGGTTGAGTCAGCTCGGTGGACCCTAGTTACACATGGACTTTGGTGAGGTGAGTTCTCGACATTGCATCTACATTACTTTGTAGATGTGAAATAAGAGTGAAATCGAATCTATTTTGGTTGGTCACCTACCTGCGACATTTAGCGTGGTTTGGGGGGGTGGAGTGTGACTAATTAGCTTATTGGTAGAAAGCTGATCCACTAAACACTTAGATTTTGGCAGTGAGTTCAAGGTTGATTCATAGGTTGGACCTTGCACGAGCACTTCACTGTTTGGCATTGATTAATTTGGTTTTTATCCTGGGTCCCGATTTTCATCTTGAAGTGTTTGTTACTATACACATACTTTTTGATCATACCACCTTTCTGTGCATACACTTGTGTTTACTTCTTACTACATTTTTGTTGCTAAGGGACTAGCAATATGTAGGCTGGGGGGTGTGATTAGTGCTTAAAAGTACTATTTTGAATCCTGTTATTATAGGTTTGAGTGCTTTTTATTACTAATCATTCTGAGCCCAATTACATATTAGGAGTCTGTTATATTACTAATTGCATTTTGTAGCTATCTCTTGGTAGTTTCTAGACCAAACACATCTTTATCTTCGAGTTAGTCGAGTGAACACGATGGATCGGCGAGTTTGAAAGGTCGCATCAATTAGAGAATATTTGAGGCATTATTTGAAGAAGGAGGAACGAGGGATTTTGCAGTGCGAATTTTACTTTCATCGACATACCTACTACCACTTTATTGCCATTAGCTTTTGTTTGGCTTTACATTAAAAATCACCCTCTTGTATTTTTTATGTCCTTCACTTGAATTTTGTAATATACGCTTTAAAGCATAAAGCTGAGTCAAGCTTGTATCAAATCAATGCCCAAACAATGTAGAAAATACTTTTTTTGGCTCGATTTTCAGCTTTTCTTCTTCTCTCTACATCTCATTTCTTCTTTCTTTCATTTTCTCACCATCGAACATGCCTTGATGATGACAAATCGAGGCATGCTTAGCTCATCCTTGAAAGGAAGTATTTCTTTAGGTGAAGGTTTTGGGTAGTTACATGTTCTCCTTTTTCATGCTTGCATTTATGGGTATTGGGATTCATATATCTTTGGGTTAGAATCTCTAAACCTACACTCACGACATGTATTTGGCAAGGCTTTTGGTTCTGTTGGATGCTTTCCTTTAGATCCAATGTTATCCAATTAGTTGTCTCCTATTAGTTGCTGTAAGGTAGTTTTATGAGACGTGTATGCACTGTCAAGAACATTTATACCTATTAAATGTTATGTACCAAGAGGGAATAGTTTTAGGGTTTAGGTTTTACTACGAATGAAAGTGGGTTCGAAATGACTATATGTCATTATATCCCAACCCAATAACCGAAGAACATGTGAAATGCCTTAGAATCTAAACGGTGTGGCTTTAAGGACCTCTTTTTTCCATTTATTTCACTTTTTATTTGGTTTGCAATTCACTACATTTGTTTTACACAATACTAATCGAAAGAGAAAATCTTAATTTCAATCCATTTATCTCATCTCTGAAGAAAACCATCCGGTGTTCGACCTAGACCACTATCTTGCAACGTGCCCTAGCTCGATAGTAGGAAACCTAAGTCCTCTCAGAAATTTTGTGTTAGGATCCACACCTACCTTACATACGAATGCGACGTTGTTAAACTCTTGACTGTGTCGATCTTGGTAGAATCATGACGATTATCAACATGTCATCGACGCCCATGTGGAGGATAATAAAATCATCATAGAACTTTCTAGTGAACACACAATGATTAGATGTGGTTACTGTTGTTGCCCGACTCATCATAGAAAGATTGCGATCCCGCGCTGCCCGCCTTGGTCGCGAGTCCGTCTGTCTTCTTTAACTGCACAGATTTTTCTTTTCATGACTTCAAACCCTTCACATTGCTGCATGTAGATTTCTTCTTCCAAATCATCATGAAGAAATGCAGTTTTCACATCAAGTTGCTCAACTTCTAAATTCAAGCGAGCGACAAGACTAAGAGCAACACGAATAGAGGACATATTTACCACTTTAGAGAGAAGATTTCTTGAAGTCAATACCTTTCTTCTTATTGAACCCCTTCTGACCAATCATGCCTTGTAAGTTGTACACGAGTTGTGAACCATTGTTTTTCATTTTTCAAATCTTCTCGCCAATTTGTTTTTGCGAGCTTTGCTTTTTCCTTGTGGTAACCGTTTGGTCTTCAAGAAACACAACATCTCTGCTTCTGACAATCTTCTTGCTCATTGGATCCCGCGCAGTAACCAATTACCTTCGACCATACCTAAGAAAACACGCTAGTTTGACCTTGACATTAGTTTGACATCATCTTTTGAGATATCAATAATCTCTTTGGCAAACACTGCTGTGTTCAATATGGCATCATCTTACGTCCACTCTTTTAGGTATCACTCAATGACGGAGATGGGAGAGAAAAGTTTATCAAATCATTGTTGTACTCAACCTCTACCCGGAACTTGGTGTGCTTGAATAAGCTTACCATCTTCCTCAAATAGTTTCATTGTTCTATTACCATTTGTCAAGAGTTTTAGTGGATCTTTGGAAATTTAGACATATAGTTTTATTCAACAATGGTTTGTGTTTTTACCATTGTGTAACCCACAACATTTTAGTTTTATTATGTTCTCTTCAATCAATGATTCTTTAAAGGCATCAACACCAAATCTTTTGGTTTCAAGTGACTTTCTGAGAGTATTAGTGAAGTATAAACAAGTACACAACAATTCTAGTTTTCTTAGTGCAAACATAATTCTGAATTTAATCCAGCCCTTGCATTTGGCCTTCTAGATGGTGGATATGTGTGTGACTCATGTGCTTTTCGACTAAACGTAGTCCTGTGTAGTTTTTAAAGGCCTTGCCCAGTTGGCGGGGTAGCTCTAACAGAGTTTGAAGTCTTTTTCTCACTGATGTGACCAAGCCTCCTATGCCAAAGTTCAATGCTTACATCGCGCTGAGCTGCATTGATCTCTCTCTTTATGTAGCTTAGCTTCCATGATATAGAGAGTGTTTTGTTTCTTTCATCTTGCCACTACTAAAAAGCCTTTGGTGAGTTTCCATTTACTTGCAAAATTTGTGAATCCCTCATCATCAAGTGCATCTATGGATATCAAGTTGAATGACATGTCTATAACATCCTTGAGTACTAGTTATTTCAATACTAGTCTCTATGCAAATATCTCCAATTCCTGATCTTGGATACACGATGTTTCCCATTCAGCACATTATCAAAATCACCGATTATGTAGAGTGAAAGATCACTATGAGAAGTAACATGTAGAATGAAGTACCATAATCCAATTACCTAGATTTATCTTGAGTTTGCAAGACTAACTATCTATCATCAATCACGGTCATAATATCTGCCTTCAACAAATTGTCATTGATCTTTGTTTTATTTCTTCACTTCATTCTATTCCTTTTTCCAAATCCTACACTTTTCTTCATGTGTGGCTGTCGGCGCTGACCCAGCCTGGCGAAGGGAGGGGCGCGCACGGGACTGGGCTCTTGCTGCTTTTCGACATTGGTGGGCTCATTTAACATGTCATATTCAATAATAACTTATGCTTGAAGCTACACTGCAGGTATTGTTCAAAATATCCTCTGATCACACAGTTTCACACTTGTACTTATACAGATTTACTTAGTTTCTAAAATATTACATTTACATTTACAAAATCAGAGTCAACGACCTACATGTGGTGGACTCCTATTGTTGTGTTGGCCCTTCTGTATGCGGAATATCATAGACGTCCTCTTCGGTACCTACACGGATGAAACACCCGTGTTAAGCTTATAACTTAGTGGGAAACATATATTATATATGACCACTTGTAATGGTCCACAACTACAATATACAAATAACATAAGTCATATATAAGAGTTTTTAGTATACTTGTACTTTGTTTCATAATCAGATTTATCATATCTCCCGTAGGAGTACATAACATAAACTTGTATAAGATGCCCAGTGTTTTCTAAAACCAGAACTTTTATTACTTTTCTTTCTTATTGTTCATTATTCGGATTATGTATAAATAACACTGCAGTGACGGTATCATTGAATGAGAGGGACACAACACAATAGATACCGAGAGGTACAGAGTATAATCTTGAGGTGTGAAGCCTTCCTAATCCATCTTTTCTTAATCACATATTATTACAAATAAAGTAGAGGAACTAAGTCTTTTGCTTAGCCAGAAAATGAATGCGAGTACAATTTACGTATAACATATATCCTATACAAACCATTTTCTTTCTCTTATTAGGCTTGTTATTAGTCCACTGGTTAGTTTCTGGAACATCAGTACCGGTACTCAAACTTTCAGTACTAATGAATGATGAAGGTAGGTCTATTATTTTGAACTTGCAATGAAGAAAACATAGAGGTAGCGAGACTGAGTCATGTGTGTTGGCTGGATGTGAGGCTTGAAGTGTCAGGAACTGTCACCAGGGTATTTTGACGTATTTTATCAAGTTAAGCTGAGAAAATGAGGATTTGGATGGGAACTCTCTCAGGCTATCACTCCAGATGGAAGAAGGTTCAACATCGCCAAGTGAGTCTTCTAAGGAAGCCCAGAGAGTGGATGGAGCTGAACAGACAGTTTAAACGCAGCAAGGAAGACAGAAGTGTGCTTTGATCTTTATGAACATGGAGGACACTGGAAAAATGGTCTTATTGTCAAAGCCGTCATTCTCAGGCCAAAAAAGTCTACATAATATTTTTCCCTTTCCCTTTCTTTTTTCTTTCTATTGCATCTCAGTGATTGATTTTCTCAGTGGCTAACTCTTTCCAACTCTTGCTCTATGATTCTCAGATGATTGATTTTTCATCATCGTTAATTACCCTATTCTTTAATGATTGTGGAATATTGTTTAATGAAATGTTGTTTCATCACTTCATTGCATCCTTTACTCTTTTTTTCTTTTTATTTGTGTGTGGGATCTTCTTATATCGAGAGCAGAGGCTTTTTATAATGAACTCATTCTCTAAACAAGTTTGATTTCTTGGAAACAAAATCCTATTAGATAAAGTTTAATATCAAATTCCATAACCCATATCAATTGGGGGAGAAATCGTTGATATTATATAACTATGTAATTTGAATTTTGTATGTATGTTTCCACTTTTGAGGACCTCAATGAACCTCTAATAGTTATAAGTGTTGTATCCATGGGGTTGTTTGTGAAGTACTTTTGAAAATATTTTTATATTTTTAAAATAATAAAAAAATAGTTTCAAAATAGAAATATTATAAGGATTTGTTTGATTCATAATTTTTTGAAACACATAGAAAACACAATTTTGGGTGTGGGAAATTAGTAATTTATGTATTCTTTGCCGAAGAATCAAACATGTTCTCTTATTTTTCAAAACTAAATTTTGTATATGTTTGATGATTGTTTCTTAAGAACCAGATCTTGTTTCAAATGACAATCTCATCACATTATTTTAATTAATTAAAACCATTAATCTAGAACAGAAGGTTCGAGAGAGTCAAAAGAGATTAGGGCCTTACATTGATTGATTGATTGATATATTAATTTAAGTAGAAAATTAAAGCAAACATGGAAATTAGATGAAACCAAGAAATAAAATACATGGGAGTTGGGTGAAGACGACACAAAGATCAATACCTAACTTAGTAACCTTATAGTAAAGACCGAGGAGAGATATGATAATATATATATACCATACCTGCCTGCTATATACTATATATATATATACTATATATACTATGATGTGATAGTACATATAATAGGTTGTAAAGAATAAACTTCTTCGGAGAAGATGATATAAGGGTTATGAACAAATGAGGATGACATATCTTTTGTGTTCTTGCATGATGTGTAAAAATCTTAGCTTGAAATATTTTACTGTGTCTGTGTAACAGATGGATTTATTTGAAAGGGTGAAGATGCAGAGAATTTAAGGCAGAAATCACAAAAGCATTAATGGATTAATAAAATGATCATGAATCATTATCACTGCTGAAGAATTTGAATCATGAACATGGGAAACTTATGAGCGATCAGTTATAAATATTACAGGCCATTTTAGGATCATATATTGATTATAAGAAAGAAACCTCTTATAATAACATCTTCATGTCAGTTTCCAATGTTGTGATGAAACTCAATATCGACTGTGTTGGAAAACATGTGACCATTCAAATGTGTAAAGAATATTTGTAACTGAATTGCCTGCTGCTGTGACACCAAAGGCTGTTTCAGCTAAATGGCTGTAAATGAAACGATTATAATGTTGAGTTCTTCAAACAGATCATAACAAAATCCAAAACGGATATGAAGAACATGTTTGCATATGAATGGTTATAATAAGGTTTTGAAATTATGAAGGCTAACAAAGGCGACGACAAGTGCGCGATACGATAATATGAAAACCAATAATGAATCCAAACTTATTTATAGGTACGTTGTCGTGATTGGATGTGATGATGCCTTTTTTAATCGAGGAGCTGGGTCGGAGCGTGCGGGAGTCGTGCAGGGTTGGACGAAAGGCAATTGCGGTGGGAGTTTACGAGGCTGAGATCTTTGGACGGCCGTTTGGTGGGGAGGTAGGATATACTTGTGTTGATCTCTGTGAGGCTCACAGATCTGGATCTATGAAAAAGCGAAGGAAGAAGGGCCGAGGGCTTGACGGGTGGCGCTCAGTCACCTAAAGTGTCAGTTCTTCACGAGGAAAAAGAATGCTTGGTGCTCGATCTTGGCGTCTTTCGATGATGGAAGCGGCACTTTGTATTTTATAGTGGATGTTAAATCAGGTTGGATGATGACTGAGTCCCTTGGAGGGTAATGTTTCCTCATATAGTTGTATAGATTTAGCAATGGATTAGTCAAAGGTTTGTTGGAATAATCCTCCTTCTTTATTGGAATGTCCATTGATGGTCTTATTTGCTTTTCTTCCCACTTTATATTAGGTGATTGGGCCAGTGAGGATATCTTTTAGGGAATATTATCTTACATTGTGGAAGGATATGGGTTGGCAGCGATGGGCTTACTATTTTCGGAGATCCATGTTTTGAGCCAATAAAGTGGGCCTCTGTTTGGTACTATGGAAGGACATGAGCGAAGCGAGGACCCATTGCTCCTTATCGGAGTTTGGCCCGAGTGGGATACTTGGTCCCGATTCTATACCCCCATCGGATATTAAGAACATTATATATATATATATATATATATATATATATATATATATATATACTATATATATATATATATAAGAAGCACTCAAATACCTTTACAAGAATCAATGACAATTATACGATTTAATCTTCTTCAGTAGAAAGAAAGAAATACTAGAAAATCTAAAATGAAAATTTAAGAACAAAAATATACTTAATGATGATAAGTTGATAACTTTAGATTTAAATAGAATGAAGACAATGACAATGAAGCATAGTAAGAAGAAGATCTTAGCAAAATATTTTATTATAATTTAAATAAAATAGAAAGTTCATCCCATGAGAAGATAATAGAATGAGCGATTATGTAGAAAATAATGTATGAATAATCGTGATATGGGAATCATCATGTGATTTAGAATGCACAATTTAATCTTTAAACCAACAACATTTGGGTCGTTGCAGTGGTGGTGGAGTAGCCTTGCAGGCGCGGATCTTCTAGACTATTCTCGGGGTGATGCCGACAGAGCGGTGCGGGCGCTTAATCACTAAGAATCTCTCGGCTATTGTCATGATTAATTTTCTGAGGTTGTGTATTATGTGCATCTATTTATGGAGCTACAAACCCTAGAAAACCTAATATGAGCCTCCACCTTAGGACCCGAGCCCATGTGTGAGGCGATTAGTGCCTGCCCCACGGTAGAGAGTGCTAGGAATCAACAATATTTATATCCACAAGATTCCTCCCTCTTTTGTCGTATGAAAACTCACTGCGATGCCTGCATGGATTCTAGAGGTTGAACTCAAGGATAAGTTTCTTCGTACCGGCGATTTGATGAGGTTCAAAAATGGTGAATTTGGATTTTTAAGGTTTGTAAAACGGAGGTTGGCGGTTGTTTTGCGGGCTGAAATTAAAATAAGAAAAAATGTAAAAATAGAACCCTTGAAGTGTCGGGCCAGTTTAGGGCTTTAAGGCAACAACATATCCTCGGGTGCTTTTTCTTGGCGTTGGGAGGATGACATATAGTCATTTCAGACGGATCTCATTTAACTTTAAAAACTAAATACTATGATTTTCCTTTAGTATAGCATTTAATGGGCATAAATGTCACCTTGGTGAAAACACATCTCAAAACCTACCCACACAATAACTATTGAGGCAACTAAGCGGGCATCGGTGGATCCTAATGAAAGTATCAATGAACCTAAAAAGCTTTGCCAAATGCACACATTAAGAGAGCATGCTTGGGGTTCAGCTTTATGGTGAAGCGAGGAGCACGTAAACAGCCATAGTGTGTGCGTAAAAAACAGAGAGCCAGTGAGTTACCTCCACGCCCCTAGCGGCTTGACCCTCCTCTTCAAGGAGAAGGGTCCTAACCAACCATCCTACGAGTTGTCCTCGGAAGGAGTGTTTGGCAACCGAAAGAGGAAAATGGGAAAAGGAGGAAAGGCAGCCGCGGCTGCCAGTCTCAAATGATGGAAGTGAGTTGATTGAAAGTTTGTATAGACCGAGGCTTATATAGGTGCTCAGTGTAAGGGAAGTTACAAAAAAAAAACCAAACCAAAAGCTATTACAAGGGTTAAAATAGGAAAAAACCAAAAACAAATGCAAACAGGGCATAGCAGTAAGCGAGAATAGAGAGGCGGCGGGAGGAGCAGTCTTGGGCGTACTGCGAACTGCGAGACAATTGTAGTGCTCGATTTCCTTGTATTTTCTTATCTTCTTTCATACGGTCTGCGATGTATTTGTCTTGAGTTTGACTCGAATTCTTCGTGCTTGGATCGACTCAGCAATTTCGGCATAATTAGCTGGCAAGCGCAAAATTATCCTGAAAATGCGATCAAAGTAGAAGTGTGGGGTTCAAATAAGCATTTCACTTAATCCTTGAACCCATAGTGTGTCTTAACTCCAATTTGGGCTTGCTTGTATGTAAAAGCCCAACAAACTCCACGCTATATAAAAGCAGTAGGGTTCTTTATGAAACTATGATATCATGCTCCACCACTTATCCGACCTAGTTTGGGGATCACGGCTGTATATAATCTGAGGCTCATAATTGCCAAACAATTGCTAATCAGATGCTGTTCACTAAAAGCCCATAACATAATTGAACTCAGGATTAATAATAATATTAAATATTAATATTATTTTCTCTAACTGTAAATATCAATAATTAATTAATAAGATTTTCTATCAATCAATCAATTATTTATTCTCTTGATTTATAGAGTTTCTCTAATGGATCAAATGCAAGCGTTGACTTCATAACATCCAAATCTTGAAACATATCAAATGATATTTCTAAATTCCATATTGGTTATTTCATAAATACAAAGCAATTAAATAATTTTGCTCCCCGAATCATCGAAGATGTTAGTGGGTATAAATAGACCTCACTTATTGTAACTCAAAGAACAATAATCATTTAAATACTATTTATAATAAACTCATGATTGAAGAATAATAGTAAAATCACTTGAGATTTATTTCCTTTTACGAAATTTAACTTTAAATAATCTCACACTTTGATCATGTATCGATGCAAGCATATAATTTGCATCAATATTTTATAATAATCAAAGCAGTTATTTCATAAATATTGCGATAATAAAGCGCCCTGACTTTATTTAACCTTGTGATCTTATTCATTAATTATGAGAGCCTATGATCATGTCTTCTCTGAGCGTATCCATATGATCATGTATACTCACAGTCCAGGACCTTAAGTAAAACATTAGTGTGCCTGCAATAATATGAAGAAAAACGATATTATAGTATTAGAAATAAACTCGAGAGAAACATAATAATATATATACATGCGTACAAAACACAAATAGAAGCTCCACTTCCCCCTAAGCAAAATTAAGTAATCTTAACACCCATATAATCTCTACCATGTTTCGAAAACTCGAGCAATTAATGTCATAAATGGAGTGCGCTAGAAATTTTCCCTCTTATGTTTGGTGCAATGTATCTCCTTTCTCAATGATTACTGAATCCAAGTAAAGTCTTTCTCTCTGTGTGTTTCTTGAATCAATGTCCCCTTGGAAATCAAGTGCAATATAACTAATAGTTTCGGACTCTCACTAAATATATACTAGCATGTAATCTCTCGTTCTCCTTAGATGCTTGAGAATATGCTTTCTTTGCAATCAGGTGTTCTTCTCAGGGATCAAATGATGCAGGCTAACTCTCCTGTAGTAGCGAATATTCGGCCTAATTACATAACATGGCATACATGAGACTACACCTACTCGAGCAAAAGTATCATCTCATCGTTCTTTGCGCTCGGGAGTTTTGGTGATTGCTCCTTAGAAAGATGAATTCCATGCGAAAGGAGTAAAGTGCTGCCCTCTTGGAATTTTCCATATTGAACCTAGCTAAATTTTATCTATATATAAAGCTTGAGATAGTGCCAACACCTTATTCTTAGGTCTACCATTAGCAGTTCAAAAGAATATAGTTAGCGCTCCCGAATCACGTTCACTCAGAGTGGATTTTGACCATTCTTTTTACATTTGATAACACCTCTACGTCGTTCCGTCGAGGAAAATGTCATCTAAGACTAGGGAAAACTACTTTTGCGCCTTGGATCCTTTTGTAAACACAAAATTCATTAGAATTTTCTCTGCCAGTATAAAGTGATGGCTTGATCAAACATGTTCACATGTGTGCGGATGCTTGCTTTGATCTTAATGATTCTTTGCAACCACATACCATGTGTTCTTGCTCTTCCAGCTATAGAACCCTTACAGATTTCTTGCATGTAGATGTCATCTTCACAAGAATTTCCATTCAAAAATCTTTGTTTGACATCCATCTGCCAAATCTCGTAATCTGGACTTGCATTTCTACGACTAAAAAATTCGGATGGATTTAAAAGCATGGCTCTTGTGAAAAGTTTTTCATAATCTATCCCCTCTTTTTGGGTATAACCTTTTGCCACCAATATAGCTTTGAAGGTTTCTACCTTCCCATTTGGTCGTCTTTTTCTCTTGTAGATCCACTTACACCTTATAGGTTTTACCCCTTTGGGTGTCTCTATAAGAGACTAGACTGAGTTGGAATACATAGACTTCATCTCACGGTCCATGGCTTTGAGCCACTCCTGTGTATCAACATCCTCCAATGCTTCTTTGTAACTAATGAGATCCTCAATAGCTATAGCTTGGACAATTATGAAACGAGAGATATCTCGATGATATGTTGTTCTCCCTCTTGCCAAACTACAGTTGTTGTGGTTACACAAGAAGATCCTCGTGACCATAAGATAAAAAAATTTAAAATAGAAATCACAAAAACAATAATGAATTTATAAATAATCATGATTAATATCATATAGAAGAATTTGAATCATGAGTAACTGAAACTTATAGAAATTATAAGATTACTAAATAATATACTAACATTTTTAGGATCCTTATGATATATAAAAGAAAGAAACTCATATAATAACATCTTCATGTATCATTTAATGGTATTGATAAAAATAATAATATTTTCTTGATAGGAAAAACGTGCTGATAAATATGTATGCAAAAGTCTTTGTAATAAATTCTTATGTCTCTTAGTATAAGAAGAAAATTCATAGCAAATGACTCTTACCTCGAATGTGGGAATTGATAAGATATAAATACTTGTGTCAAAATATTTGACAAAATAAAATTGATAAAAATGGTAATAAATAGAAGTAGTTGTAATAGTAAAGTTATCCAATGATAAAGACTAAGGTGGCGTTTGTTTTTATCTTTGAATAGAAGCTTTTAGGCTTGTCTGGGAATAGCCATTAATAGCATTAAGATTATTAAGTTGTTTGTTTTTAACTGCATTGGGTAGTTAGTGAGTATGGATGAAAAAAAAAAAAAAAAAACAATGGGACGGGTTATTTCACCCAGAGTAATAATTTTGGCGGCTTGGTAGTTGTAGCTGATCCACATGGAGTGGGAATTAAATTTGGAAGATTATGATTATTAGTAGAAAAATCGGACGAATTTTAGTATAATAAAAAAGATTTAAAAAAATCGAATGTAGCCAGGACGGATTTGAGGAATTTTCTCATGCAGCGACTCACCAGCCAGCCCGCCAGTTTAATTTTAAGATGGGAGTTTGGGAGTTGGAAAAATATCAGCGAAATTTGGGTCGGAATGAGCATCCCATCCAGAATCCTGTTGGCATCACTGTAGTAGTGGTGTTCTTGCCATATTGGTGAGCAATGAGTTTTCTTATTTTGATGGAAGATGACTTTTTCTGAATAGAAAAAACCAAATATTTTCACTTTTTCTATTTATAACTTTTTTTTAAAATTTCAACAATAAATCATAAAAAATTTTAAAAACAAGCGACAATGTTGGCCGAATAGTTTTCGTTAAATCCAACAACCGATCGCATGTCGTAACAAAAAATCAGAAACCCGATATAGAACATAATTTTATATGAATAGTTGAATTAAGTTTTGATATAGAAAATAATAAAGAGCATGATGATAAGTATGATCGAAATAACCATGTAATAATAGAGTCTTGAAATGATTAAATGACAAAAACATTATATATATATATATATATATATTTATAATGTTTTGTAACCCCAAGGATCTTTAATATTATAAATGACAATTATACAGTTTAATCTCCATCAAGAAATGAAATAAGAAATATTAGAAAAATCTAATAAAATTAAAAAAATATATACTGATGATAACTTTAGATTTAAATCTAATAGAATGAAGCGATTATGAAAATAATGAGTTTGAAAATTTATATAATGAGAATAAAATGACAATTCAAAACTTTTTGTAAAATGAACTATAGATAAATATATATAAAAGACAACACTTATATAAAGACATTAAATAAAAAAATGATAAAAAGATAAATGAAATTTATCTCTAAAAAGAAAAATAAAAATAATAGAATATGGACTTGAGAATGAAGAATATTATAATTAAAACCAATAAACATATGCAAAATGGAATCTAGAAAAATAGAGATGTTAATAGAAAAATATTAAAGGCGGGAGGAGGGGGGGAGGAGCGGAGAGGGGGAAGGAAGAGGAAGGAGGAAGAGAAGGAAGGGAGGGAGAGAGAGTAGACTGGGAGAGGCAAGAGGAAGAAGAGAAAGAGGGAGAGCGAAGAAGAGAGGAAGAAGAAGAAGGAGGGGCAGGGTATAAATTGGAAAAACTCGAAGAAAAATTGAACAAATTAGAAAATATAATGATAAATATAGAAATATTGTACAACAAAATACTCTTATAAGTGAAAAGACCCAAAATATGTCAGAGGCACTATTGGAAAAATAGTAGAACAAATAATATTTAGAAAATATCCGGAAAGAACAATAAAAAATGGCAAAATATAGAAAAAGGAAGTTCAAATGAAAATTTGTTATAACAATATTTAGAATTAGAAAGAAAGAGAAAAATAAAAGAAGGAAAACATGAATTTAACGATAGAAATACAGAAAATGAATTTAAATGAAAAAAAAATGTAAATCCTATAGGACATGTAGGAGGACCCAGTAAAATAAAAGCAGAATACCCAAAAACATTTGGAAAACAAAACCAAATACCTAAATATGTACGAAAGAAAGCGAAAATTAAAAGCGATTAAAAAAATCTCTGAGTATACTAGATATAGATTGCTTAAAAGATAAGTAAAACCTTTCTTGTAAATGGTGTAAAACAGTATTTATCTTGCTGACCTGAGGAATGAATTAGGATAATACTACTAAAACCCAAATAATGATAGGAACATTAACAGGATGTGCTAAAAAATGATGGGAAGGATTATCAGTCCCTAGTTTTAATGTAATTACAAATAACACAATTACGTCCTTTGAAAATAGTCTTCTTGAATTAGTATATACTTTTGTTAGGTATATAGTAAATGAATTTTCTAGGAGGCTTGATGGATATGACGAGTGTGGAAGAAGGAAAGATATAGAGGCGTTGAAATAGGTGGCACAAATTACAGGTTGTAAGTGTGGAGGGATGTATGTGTGGATATGCGTGATTTGGTAAAGTGGTATTATGGTATGTTTGGTGGCAATGTGGACGTGAACAGATCTTGTAGATGCATGTGGAGGTGCGGGAAGAGTGGATGATTGTTTCTGGGGAGGATGTGAGAGAGAGAGAGCGAGTAAAAATGAAGATGTTGATCTGCAGGATCAGTAATAGAATTTTTAAAGAAAGATTAACAGGTCTTATGAATATGTGATATTTTTAAAAATAAAGAAGGGTATTTTTGCAAGCAATGCCATGCATTATGGTCAAAGAAACCATACCTTTACCTATCGATCATTCATTATTTATTTTCTTTTGATGTCTAAGCTGACGTCCTTCATGTAATATCATGTTGTTGTCCCTCACAAATTTGTAGTCATTGAGACTGAACAATTGAACCCTCCACGTCTTCTTATGTTAATACAGTTCTTGTCATTTAGTTAGGTTATTTTCATTAACTTTGCCTTTGACCTAGCTAAGAAGACGTAACATTAAGCGATAAGCGTTTGTATGAGTATTATCTACTTTTGAGAATCTAAGCATACCTTGTGATTTTATTTTAAAGCTTCTCTCCCAAAAATTCTCATACTAATTTAATTGGATGTTGTTCATATTTATAAATTCATAAGTTTCTGGATTCTTATTGATGTGGGTTTTGGGCATACACCCATAGATCATTAGTTTTATTTTTATTTTTAGGAACATCCTCATTTTAGTTTATGTTGGTAGATATCCTGAATATAGATTATTTTTAGCTAGATAAAAAAATCAAAATATTTTAACATTTTAATTAAAAAACACCATTTATTAATCTGTGTTTTTAGATTATATAAGTTTTATCCTGCCAAGAATACCTCTATATACCTGCCATATATATATATATATATATATATATAGAGAGAGAGAGAGAGAGAGAGAGAGAGAGAATTAAAAGGAAATTAGATTGGAGGTTTGGATCTTCACTTTATGAGGTTATCTCTATAGCGCACACACATAGTAATAATATGGCATAATTAAACAAATATTTTTAAAATCGGATTTGTTGAGTTGAGCCAGAAGGTTATAAGTTCGATTGGCTGGTTGTGAGCGACGTTAAATATATGAGTATTATATTGTATTAAAAATGAAAATGTTTAAAGTAGTTTGGCTAGGTTCAACTCTAAGATTTGATCGATTCTAACCCTTTGGTTTGATCGAGTTCTACTTTGCTCGTAGATTCACGACCGAGTTCAAAAAGAAGCGGTTTTGAGGCGGGCCGTTTTAAATCATGGGTTGCGTTGATAGTGATCAGTGTCGGAGATTTTTAAAACATTCGCCATACATCGATAATAATAGGAGCCATTTGAAGGCTCAAGGCTAAATACCTTGCTACAATAGAGCCATTTAACATTAATTAAGAACGAAGCCCAGACTTGTTCTTGTTGATTGGTAGGAATTGGTTCATTATCCTGGGCTCAATATAGTGGACTCACTTGGAAAGGGTCCTTTAAAAGTAAGGGGATAAAGGTGAATAAATGTCCTCATGTATGTTCAATTTAGCCATGTTTTTCTTATCGGGACAATATGATATATGTAGTTGAAGTGATGATATAGCTAAATCAAAAATAGAAAAGAAATAGTATAAAAAAAATCAAATATAAATCTTCCTTTATTTTTATCATCTAAATGTTTAATTTAATTCTATCATCTATTTTATTCATTTTATTTGTTCTCTCGTATATGAAAAGCTAGAAATTTAAAAATATGTCAAGTGCAGGGAATTTTACCTATTATGTTACTTTCTTGAATAACTTTCAATTTGTCCCTTTTAAACCAATTTCTCTTAGGAAAAATACTAAGAAAATAAAATAGTGAAGAAAAATGGAAGGAAAGAGAATTTGGAGGAAAATAAAAAATATATTTAAACTTAATAAATTAATTCTATATGTTTTATTCATGATCGTTTTATTGTTTATTTACGTATATAAAATTTAAAAATTTAAAATTGTAAAAATTGAAAATAATTTTTGATTATATTTTATTTTATTTTATATTTTCTTTGTGAAATATGAACTAATGCTTAAAATTATAATTGATTATTACGGTTTTAACTTTTAACGTAAAATCGTAGTCAAACCCGATAAGTTTAACCAAAAAATTACACACCCACACACACACCCTTACACCATTGTTGTATTTATGGTTTAGCTTAAAAAATTTAAAGCTAGGTAGTCGTATTCTGTTGATTTTGATGGTGATACACTAAGCTTGTTTTAAGCGTGTTAGATTAGTGTTATTTTAAAAAGTATTATTTTGCGACAAAACTCTTTTATATTTTCACGAAAATTCTTTTTATTTTACTATTTTCTTTAGGGTTCCAAAGCGAACCATTAGTGTTTGGTCTAAGGACAGTGGGGCTGGTTTGGGACGAGCCCATACAGTCAGCTATTCTGTTTATTTTTTGATTATGGCAAGGTAAAATTTAAAGGAATTAAAAATTGGCGGGACAGTTAATGAGGATGGGAAATTCCAGCCTTGCGTTATATTTATTTTATTATTATATTAAAATTAATATGTTCGTATTAAAAAAATAAAAAATAAAGAATTTTATAACTTGTTTATTAAAAATATTATACCTATTATTATTATATATATTAAAATATAAAATAAAATAATAAAAATTATTTTTAAATATAATCGGGCGAGTGGGACAACCACACCAGACCTGCCGAACCACCCAAATGCCGAGCAATTATGCTTATCCCAAATCCGTTCTTGAGACGGCTCCGTTATAAAATCCCTAATTTGGTCTATAGAGACATTATTATTGTTTAGACTCTAAATCTGCAGTGGAGGTTTCTGTTCGGGTGACCTTCATGAGGCACAACTTCAAAGAGGCCCTAGGCTCATGGATCAAAAGCCATAGAGCCCTCGGATCCATCATGCCTTGCCGGAACAGCCCCAGGCCATGTTACAAAGGAAAGAAAAATGCGGAAGGATGGGAGGGACCGCCAAGATGGGAAGCTTAAGATCGTTAAAATCGACAATGTCTACGCGTCTCGTGATGATCAAGAGCAGTCCCTGGTAAGCCTGGAAATCTTCTTCGGATTACTCCTGCAAAGATTGTTGGTAAGAACATTCCTAAAAACTAGATAGATCATAGAGTGACAGACAAGACACATTTGTGTTAAAATCCTTTTTGGATATAATGAAAAGATGATCTTGTTTGATTTTAATCAGTTTTTTCCTCCATTCTTGTGCTTCATCTCCTTCGGATTCTCAGTTTATGTTGAAGCAAATGCATCTCTGGTAGTAAGATAAGTGAAGAGAGAAAAATAAACCAATTTTGTTGGATCATAAGGGTAGCTACAAAGAATACTCTCTTATTTGCAAGAAAGAAATCCAATACTGTTGGTAGCAGGAGGACGGATTAAACATTCAAAAACCAAAATGCAGAATAGATGTGACTGTTACAATTTTATTGGATTATAAGGGTAGAGAGTTTTGTCACAAAATAATACATTTTAATAAAAAAACATCAGTCTAATACGTTTTTAAAAAAAAATGCCCAAACTAATTGTATGCTCTAGTAAAACAATGTGTGTTGGTGATTAGATTTTAAGCGAGAATTAAAAATAGCAGTGATAAAGCTGCGGTTTAAGCCAGTTGGTGTTATTTTACAAAAAGATCTTATATTAAGTTTTTTTTAAATGTATTTTGGACAAAACCTCCTTTCCAGGCAATATGAGAGATATTGAAGCAACTATCTCATGCTACAAAATAACTTCGAATGAAGCTTGAAAAACGAAACATAGAAATAGCATGAGCACTCCAGTTGTTAGATGTTATCACGGTATTTTCTCTTTTATTGTCTGTATTGTGGGTCTATGGAGTGTGTATATATATAAGTCAAATATGTAATGTAAAAGTAGATTTCTTTCAGTGAGAAATAATAATAAAGGTGGGGATTCTCTCTTAACATAGTATGAGTCAAAGGAAAACTGGTTTACTTTTGGTGATCGTGTTCCATTAGATCCTTTCTTCTCCTCTCGGAACCAGCGCGGATCCTCCTCTTCTTCATGTGCAGCGGTCGTCTCGTCGTCACCATCGCGGTGACTTTCAGCCGGCGTAGGAAATCACGGTCCAGGGTGCCTGAGGGCGTCTACCTCCGGTGTGACCCGCCGGCGTCGTGCCGCACACGCCATCAGTGCCTCCTTACTCGATGAAACTGCAGTGCACGTGCCGGCGCGTGGTGGGTGCGCGTGGAACTTTTTAGGTGACGGGACTCCTGATCGGGGTCGTCGGCGCAGATCTTCTTGCTCCATCCCTCGTGATTATAGAAACCCTACCAATATCCACTTTTCCCATTTGCCTGTAGCCCTCGTCAGTCATCTTCTCAGGTTTGCAGGTCTGTTTTCTTCATCTCAGTTCAGTAGTGATTTTAAGTTTCAACATTTGTGATTTCAAGCTCTATGGTGATTAGCCCTCTGACCCAGACTCTGTCTGGCATGTGATTCGTCTCCGAGTTAGGTGGATATGACAACTAAAATCTAATTTTCTTACATTATCTACGGATCTCCTCTTATCGCATCGAGAAAAATTGATTGGTAGTAGGAATTATCTTTCTACGGCCGACTTCTATGGAATACGGTTTGTGGAGACCAGGGTTATGAGGATCATGCTAGCCTTTGAGGAGGATGCTATCACTGTAGTGTTGACAAGGTGCGGAAGAAAATAGATGCCTGTACCGCGTATTATATGGCCTGATCGGTTGATCAAAAATTTTGCTTCATCTTGGGCTTACAAGACATGTTCTAAGTTTTGGAATCGGAAAGTTATCTGAGTGATATCCAGCCTTTATAAGGCGGCTTATATGTGTTAATATCAAATGACGGGACATGGATTTATCTAATTATATTGGCGGTGCCTCTCTTAGGGAGGAGTTCATGCTGATGCCTAATACTAGACGTTAAGGGGCTCGACAAGCGAGGTTGGCAAATTCTTCATGGTCATACTCTCTCATTGTCCTCTACGTGGGATCTTGAGACCCTCAGAGATCGGTCCTTGTAATTAAATTGTAGTCCCGTCCTTGGATGATGTGTTTGCTTTGCGCCTCTCTCTCACGAGACTTTGCCATTTGATAGCCCTTCAGATTCTTTTGTGTTAGTTTCTCACTAACAGCCCGGGGAGGACAGTGAGCCGCGAGGTGGGGCAGCGATCCTCGTTGCACCTGTGCAATAAGCTTGGCCCGCGCTCGTGATCGTTGTTATCAGGTTGCACTGGGCCAATCCTCGCCTTGCCGCGTGGCCGATCTTTTGATTAGGTCTCGTGCCCGGACATAGCTCCTCCACGTCTCAGAGGTGTTCCCCCAGACCGGTGAGTATGATGCCTATCTTCGCTATCAAGCGACCAAATCGGCTTGTTGCATCACACATTTATTGACCAGGGTAATGCCTACACTTTCAGCACTAAATACGTCTTCTCTTGGACCACTGGATTACAAGACTCTAAGTGCTTAGATCACATTACGGTAATAAGATCTTTTCTCTTCTCTTCTTACTACTCCTACTTTACCTCTTGTTACCTTAGCTAATGAGTCTCAAGCGAATTAGCTCAGGTATTGGTTTAGCTCATCTCCCTTCCCCTCTCACTTACATCCTTTATACTCTTGAGTGTCCTTTAATCTTATTCCATGTTAAAATCCTTCCGGCCTCTTAGCCCATTCCATTATTTTAAATAAATTTGTGACCTTATGGGGCTGAATGCGGGGAAAACGTTAGCATGGAATTAGTCTCGGGCCTCTATCACCTCACCTCGCAATCATCTCTGCGGTTGCGTTTACCGCGAAGCTCAGCTCTCAAATCCACGTTACGTAAGGCCTACAGTCTTCTCGTTCAGAAGAGATGGTCGTTTTTCCACTTTGTTGTCCACTTGCATGCTGTGAGTCTGTCAAACAGGAAACATACTGTGTTTGTTCACTGGCGTTTGAATAATCGAGCAAAATCTCTCCTTTTGAACTTCTCTATACTTGATGTTTGGGGTCCTTGTGATTTGCGTACACTTTAGGATTTCAATTATTTTGTCACTTTCATTGATGACTATTCTCGATGTACTTAGTTATTTTTAATGAAAAATCGAGTTGAGTTATATTATATTTTCGAAATTTATCTTTGAAGAAATTCTAACCAGTTCAAGTCTATTCGCGTGTTACGTAGTGATAATGCCCAGAAATATGTTACACTACGCACCCTTTATTTCATTTTATGTCTCAACATGGGATCGTAATCCGATGCTTGTCTTTCATCTTCATCAACAAAATGGGGTAGGCGAGCAAGAATAGTCATCACTTATAATTGCGAGCAATTCTTATCTAATGGTGCTATTATTCACTTAAAAGCCCATAATTGAACTCCGAGATTAATAATAATATTAAATATTAATATTATTTTCTCCTTTGTAAAATATCAATAATTAATTAATAAGATTTTCTATCAATCAATCAATTATTTATTCTCTGATTTATCGCTTAACGGATCAAATGCAATCGGGCCGTTGACTTCATAACATCCAAATACTGAAACATATCAAAATGATATTTCATACAAATTCCATATTGGTTATTTCATAAATACCAGCAATTAAATAATTTTGCTCCCAAATCATCAAGATATTGGTCGTATAAATAGACCTCACTTATTGACAACTCAAAGAACAATAATCATTTAAATACCTATTTATAATAAACTCATGATTGAGAGAAGAATAATAGTAAAATATCACTTGAGATTTATTTCCTTTTACAGAAATTTAACTTTAAATAAATCTCACTTTGATCATGTCAATGCAAGCATAATTTGCATCAATATTTTATAATAATCAAAACAGATTATTTCATAAAATATTGCAGCCTAAATAAAGCGCCCAACTTTATTTAATAACTGTGATCTTATTCATTAATTATGAGAACCTATGATCATGTCTTCTACGAACGTATCCATATGATCATATACTCCACAATGAATCCGGACCTTAAACGTAAAAAACACAATACAAGACACACATGAAGAAAACCTGATATTATATTAAAAATAAACTCAGAAAACATAATAATATATCTGTCTTGTTCTAAAACACAAATAAACTCCCACTTCCCCTAAAGCAAGTCTGGTAATCTCTTAACACCCATATAATCTACATGTTTCTCGAAAACTCGAACAGGTAATGTCTTTTGTAAACGGGTCTCGCAATTTTCCTCTTATGCGATTTAGTTACCAATGTATCTCCTTTCAATGATTACTCGAATCAAATGGTACTTTCTCTCTATGTGTTTCTTGAATCAATGTCCCCTTGGAAATCCGAGTCTGTATAACTAATAGTTTCCAGACTCCCACTAGAATATACTAGCATATAATCTCTCGTTCTCCTTAGATACTTGAGAATATGCTTTACTGCAATCCAGTGTTCTTCTCCGGGATCAAATTGATACCGACTAACTACTCCCTCTGCGTAGCAGATATTCGGCCTAGTACATAACATGGCATACATGAGACTACCTACTACCGAAGCAAAAAGTATCATACTCCATAATGCTTCGGGCCGTGAGTTTGGTGATCGCTTCCCCAGAGATGAACCCTTACGTTCGAAAGGTAAAGTGCCCCTCTTGGAATTTTCCATGTTGAACCTAGCTAGAATTTTATCTATATATAAAGCTTGAGATAGTGCCAACACCTTATTCTTCCGGTCTCGTAGAAGTTTGATTCAAAGAATATAGTTGGCTGCTCCCAAATCGTTCATATCAAATTGATTTTGCAGCCATTCTTTTACATTTGATAACACCTCTACGTCGTTTCCGATCAGGAAAATGTCATCTACGTAAAGGACTAGGAAAACTACTTTTGCGCCTTTGGATCCTTTTTAGAACACAAAATTCATTAGGAATTTTCTTTCAAACCGTATAAAGTGATGGCTTAATTCAAACCTTAATGTTCCATGTTCTCGATGCTTGCTTTACCCATAAAATGACCTGCAACTTACATGTACCACGTGTTCTCGCTTTAGCTATGAACCCTCTCTCGGCTGCTGCTTGATGTAGATGTCATCTTCTAAATTTCCATTCAAAATGTCGCTTTTGACATCCATCCGCCAAATCTCGTAATCGAGACTTGCGCCTACAAAATAAAAGAATTCGATGGATTTAAGCATGGCTACCGGCGGCTTTTTCATATCTATCCCCTCTGGGTATAACCTTTTAAGCCACCAATATAAGCTAAGGTTTCTACCTTCCCATTCGTCGTCTTTTCTTGTAGATCCACTTACACCTTATGTTTTACCTGTATGTCTCTATAAGACTAGGACTGAGTCAGAATACATAGACCCTCACTTCACGGTCCATGGCTTTGAGCCACTCCTGTGTATCAACATCCTCCAATGCTTCTTTGTAACTAATGAGATCCTCAATAGCTATAGCTTGGGACAATTCGCCCAACAAGAGATATCTCGATGGCTTGCGTATTGTTCTCCCACTACGCCCAAACTACACTGGTTGTTGTGGTTCTACAAGAAGATCCTCGTGACCATAAGATAAAAGAATTTAAGACAGAAATCACAAAAACAATAATGAATTTAACAAATAATCATGATTAATATCATATAGAAGAATTTGAATACTGTAATTGTGAGGAAACTTATAGAACTATAAGATTACTAAATAATATACTAACATTTTTAGGATCCTTATGATATATAAAAGAAAGAAACTCATATAATAACATCTTCATGTATCATTTAATGGTATTGATAAAACAATAATGTTTTCTTTGATAGGAAAACGTGTTGATAAATATGTATGCAAAAGTCTTTGTAATAAATTCTTATGTCTCTTAGTATAAGAAGAAAATTCATAGCAAATGACTCTTACCTCAAATATTAAATTGATAAAAGATATAAATACTTGTGTCAAAATATTTGACAAAATAAAATTGATAAAAAAAAAATGGTAATAAATAGAAGTGGTTGTAATAGTAAAGTTATCCAAACAATAAAAGACTAAGGTGGCGTTTGTTTTTTTTACTTAATGCTGAATAGAACTTTTTTTTAGCTTAATACCGAATAGCACTTAATAACATTAAGTATTAAGTTGTTTGTTTTTTAACATTGGGTAGTTAGTGAGTATGGATGACAATGGGACGGGTTATTTCTAGAGATGACAATTTTGGTCTTGGGCTTGGTGGGCTAGCCTAAATTCCACATGGAATTAGGGTCAGTCGGGTCAAGAATTATTAGTCCGAAAAATTCCGCCAAATTTTAATATAATAAAAACAAATTTTAAAAAAAAATCAAATGTAAACGGGACAGATTTGAGAATTTTCTCATCCCCACCAACTCACCCCGCCCCGCCCCGCCCCGTTTAATTTTTAAGATGGGGTAGGTTTGGGAGTTGGAAAAAATAAACGGGCTGGGGTCGGAATGAGGCCGTCCCATCCCGAATCCCCGTTGGCATCCCTAGTAGTGAGTGTTGCTAGCCCTCCTCAGCGAGCAAGACAAGTTTTTCTATTTTGATGCTAAGATGACTTTTTCTCGAATAGAAAACCAAATATTTTCACTTTTTCTATTTATAACTTTTTAAAATTTCAACAATAAATCATAAAAATTTGAAATAAACGGCTTAATGCTTTTCAGAAATCTCCCTCCCCCTCCAATAGTTTTCATTAAGTCAAAACAAATGTAGCCCCTATGTCATAAATAAAAATCCAAAACCCGATATAGAACATAATTTTATATGAATAGTTGAATTAAAGTTTTTGAAATTATGAAAATAATAAAAGAGCATGATGATAAGTATGATTCAATAATAGCTGTATTACAGGTTCTCAATGATAAATATGTTGAAACATTAAATATATATATATATATATGATATATTATAATGTTTTTAATATTTAATCATTTGGGACTCTATTATTACAATATTATAAGAATCAATGACAATTATACAGTTTAATCTCCATCAAGAAATGAAATAAGAAATATTAGAAAAATCTAATAAGAACAAAAATATACTTAACGATGATAACTTTAGATTTAAATCTAATAGAATAGACGATTATGAAAATAATGGAGAGTTTGAAAATTTATATAATGAATAAAATGACAATTAAAACTTTTGTAAAATGAACTATAGATAAATATATATAAAAAAGACAACACTTATATAAAGACATTAAATAAAAAAATGATAAAAAGATAAATAGGAAATTTATCTCCTAAAAGAAAAAATAAAAATAACAGAATATGGACTTAACAAAGAATGAAGAAATATTATAATTAAAACCAATAAACATATGAAATGGAATCTAGAAAAATAGAGATGTTAATAGAAGAAATATTAAAGGCTGTGAAAAGAGCAGATAATAAATTGGAAAAACTCGAAGAAAAATTGAACAAATTAGAAAATATAATGATAAATATAGAAATATTGTACAACAAAATACTCTTATAAGTGAAAAGACCCAAAATATGTCAGAGGCACTATTGGAAAAATAGTAGAACAAATAATATTTAGAAAATATCCAGAAAGAACAATAAAAAATGAAAATATAGAAAAAGGAAGTTCAAATGAAAATTTGTTATAACAATATTTAGAATTAGAAAGAAAGAGAAAAATAAAAGAAGGAAAACATGAATTTAACTATTAAATATTGTGAAATGAATTTTAAATGAAAAAATGTAAACTCTATAGGATAGATGTAGGAGGACCCAAGAAATAAAAGGTAATACCCAAAAAACATTCGAAAACAAACCAAATACCTAAATATGTACCAAAAGAAACGAAAATTAAACAATTAAGAAATACAAGAGTATACCTAGATATAGATTGCTTAAAAGATATTAAAACAACTCTTAATAAATGGTCACAAACAATGACTCTATACTTCATGACACAAGGAATGAATTAGGATAATAATATTAAAACCGAGATAATGATAGGAACATTGACAGGAAGTGTTAGAAAATGATGGGAAGGATTATCAGCCCCTAGTTTTAATGTCATAACAAATAACACAATTACGTCCTTTGAAAATAGTCTTCTTGAATTAGTATATACTTTTGTTAGGTATATAGTAAATGAATTTTCTAGGAGAACAATGGATAACAGACAGTGTGGAACAAAGAAGGAAAGATATAAGAGACGTTAGAAATAAATTAGCACAATTACAAATTTGTAAGATGAAGGATATATATGAATATACATGTGAATTTAGTAAATGGTATTATGATATATTTGATAGCAATATGAACATGACAATCTTAGCAAATACATATTACGAGAAATTACCAGGAAAATGGAGCAATTATTTCTAAGAAGAATATGAAAAAATAAGAAATGAAGATGTTGATACTCTAGGATCCATAATATAATTTTTAAAGAAAAGATTAACAGAATTATGCACCCATAGATATATTATAAAATGTGCAAGAAATAAAGAAAGGGTATTTTTGCAAAGCAACTGCCATGCATTATGGTCAAGCTTCCATACCTTTACCTATACGATGCATTCATTATTTATTTTTCTTTTTTGATATCTATTCACTTTGCGATACATCATAATATCATGTTGTGTCCCTCACAAATTTGTAGTCATTGAGACTCGAACATTGAACCCTCCGTCTTCTTACAATCTAAGTTCTTAATCATTTGAGTTAGGTCTTATTTTTCATTAACTTTGCACTGGCCCTAGCTAGAAGACATCCAACACAATCATCCTTAATGCTTTATGATATTTGGCCTACTTCTACTTCCAAAGTTCTCATGATTTTATTTTGTATGCCTTCTCTCCCAAAAATTCTCATACTAATTTAATTGGATGTTGTTCATATTTATAAATTCATAAGTTTTCTCGTTCTTAACCGATGTGGGACTTTGGGCATACACCCACCGTCATTTTAGTTTTTATTTTTATTTTTAGGAACATCATTTTAGTTTATGTTGGTAGATATCCTGAATAGATTATTTTTAGCTAGATAAAAAAAAATCAAATATTTTAACATTTTTAATAAAAACACCATTTTATTAATCTACATGTTTAGATTATATAAGTTTTATCACACCGAATACCTCTATATATATATATATATATATATATATATATATAGAGAGAGAGAGAGAGAGAGAGAGAGAGAGAGAGAGAGAGAGAATTAAAAGAAATTAGATTGGAGGTTTGAATCTTAACTTCACTTTATGAGGTTATCTCTATGGCGCACACACATAGTATGTATGGCATAATTCCTCAATATTTTAAAAATCGGATCAATGATTGAACCGAAAGAGTTATAAGTTCACGGTTCACTGGTTGAACCCATGACGTTATAAATATATAATTAATATATTATTAAAAATAAAAATAATTTTAAATGGATTTGACCGGTTCAACTACCGATTTGATCGATTCAACCACCCATTTGATCTGCTAAACTCGCCGCCGATCGATTCACGGTATCAGCTCAAAGAAAACTATTTAACCCACCTGCTACGATGATGATCCAATCGGGACGAATGCTCGATTTTTAAAACATTAAAATTCCTCATACTATCGATAATAATAAAGACCCATTTGAGCTCATCCATTGGGCCTAAATACCTTGCTACAATAGAGCCATTTAACATTAATTAAGGGCAAGCCCAGACTTGTTCTTGTTGATTGGTAGAATTGGTTCATTTATCCTGGGCTTTCAATATAGTGGACTCCTCTTAGGAAAGGGTCAACCTAAAAGTATGATATGCTAATAAACGTCCTCTACGATGCTCAATTTAGCTCATAAGTTTTTTTTTTGTCAGAAGTGAATCGCACTCATATTCTTAGCGAATATTTATAATTGTATTTTTTTACGAACGGAACCCGGCGGATCCCGGAAAGTACTACAAGAGTTAAAAATAATGGCGAAAAGTGGAAGGAAATAAAATTTAGATGAAAAAAAAAGTTTAAACTTAATAAATTAATTCTTTATTTTATTAAACTCATTTTATTTGTTTATCTATTTTATTCATTTTATTTGTTTCTCTATTATATGAAGACTAAGAAATTTAAAAATATGTCAAATTTTGAGGAATTTTACTATTATGTTACTTTTGCGAATAACTTTTCAATTTGTCCCTTTTAAACCAATTTCTCTTAGGAAAAATACTAAGAAAATAAAATAGTGAAGAAAAATGGAAGGAAAGAGAATTTGGAGGAAAATAAAAAATATATTTAAACTTAATAAATTAATTCTATATGTTTTATTCACAATCGTTTTATTTGTTTATTTCTATTATATAAGGACTAAGAAATTTAAAAATTTGTAAAATTGAAAATAATTTTGATTATATTTTATTTTATTTTATATTTTCCTTTGTAGAACCAAACTAATGCTTAAAATTATAATTGATGACTACGGTTTTAACTTTTAGCATAAAATCGTAGTCAACAATTACGATTTTAACTTAAAAAAATTTAAAACTATAATCAGCAACTATGGTTTTAACTTAAAAAAATTTAAAACCGTAGTCAACAACTACAATTTTGATGATGACACACTAGCTTGGGTTTTTTTTTTTTTTTAAACGTGTTAGATTAGTATTTTTTTTAAAAGTATTATTTTGCGACAAAACTCTTTTTATATTTTCCTGAAAATTCTTTTTTTATTTTACTATTTTCTTTCCGGGTTCCAAACGGAGCCATTGGTGTTTGGTCTAGGGATGACAACGGGGCTGGTTTGGGACAGGGCGCCCCATCCCAAGCTCGCTCTGTTTATTTTTTTCAATTCACAAACCCGTCCCATTTAAAAAATTAAATTGGGCGGGACGGGTTGGCAGGATGGGGAAATTCCCACACCCGCCCCGTTTATATTTTATTTTTATTATTATATTAAAATTAATATATTTCATAAAAAAAATAAAAAAATAAAGAATTTTTATAACTTGTTTATTAAAAAATATTATACCTATTATTATTATATATATTAAAATATAAAATAAAATAATAAAAATTATTTTTTAAATATAATCGGGCGGGGCGGGACAATACCCGAACCTGCCAGAACCCTCCCCAAACCCGCCCGAACCCAATTATGCTTATCCCAAATCCGTTCCATTAGGAACGGGACGACTACCCCGTTGCCGTCCCTAATTTGGTCTATAGAGAGACATTATTATTGTTTAGACTCTAAATCCTGCAGTGGGGGGTTTCTGTTTCAGGTGGTATTAAAAGGCACAACTTCAAAAGAGGCCCTATGACTCATGGATCCAAAAGCCATAGAGCCCTCGGATCCATCGGCGCCGGAACAACCCCAGGCCATGTTTACAAAGGGAAGAAAATGCCCGGAAGGATGGGAGGGACCAAGACCAAGATCAGGAAGCTTAAGATCGTTAAAATCGACAATGATCTACGCGTCGTGATGATCAAAGGAGCAGTCCCTGGTAAGCCTGGAAATCTTCTTCGGATTACTCCTGCAAAGATTGTTGGTAAGAACATTCCTAAAAACTAGATAGATCATAGAGTGACAGACAAGACACATTTGTGTGTTAAAAATCCTTTTTGGATATAATGAAAAGATGATCTTGTTTGATTTTAATCAGTTTTTTCCTCCATTCTTGTGCTTCATCTCCTTCGGATTCTCAGTTTATGTTTGTTGAGCCCTTAAATGCATCTCTGGTAGTAAGATAAGTGTGAAAGAGAAGAGAAAAATAAACCAATTTTGTTGGATCATAAGGGTAGCTACAAAGAATACTCTCTTATTTGCAAGAAAGAAATCCAATACTGTTGGTAGCAGGAGGACGGATTAAACATTCAAAAACCAAAATGCAGAGTCAATAGATAGGATCAGTTAAGTAATTTTATTGGATTGAGGGTGGGTAGAGAGTTTTGTCACAAAATAATACATTTTAATAAAAAAACATCAGTCTAATACGTTTTTAAAAAAAAATGCCCAAACTAGTGTATGCTCGGTGCAGAATGCATGACACGATTTTAGTTTTCGAAATTAAACCATAATGACCAACCACGCTTAAGCACTAGTTTGAGCATTATTTTAAAAAAAGTCTTATATTGATTTTTTTTTTAAATGTAATATTTTGGACAAAACTCAACTCGAATTTGTACAAGAAGATATTAGAAGCAACTATCTCATGCAAAATAACTTCAGAATCTGACTTGAAAAAATGTAAAACATAGAAAGAAAAGAGCACTCCAGTGTTAGATATTGCGCATTTTCCTTACGCCTCATCGTATTAGGGTCCTATGAAAGCACAGATATATAAGTCCACATGAATGTGAAGTTACTTTTTTCCGTGAAATAATAAAATTGGGATTCTCTCTAACACTAAGACGTAGCCAAAGGGAAAACCTAGTTTACTTTTTCTGATCGGTTTCATTCCGATCACTTTCTTCTCCTCTCTGAACTCCACCGCCGGATTTCCTCCTCATCACGGCAGCCCGCAGCCGTCTCCTCATTGCCACCATCGCCGGTGGACTTTCCCAAGAAATTTTCTCCCACGGAATCACGATTCGAGGTACGAGGCCGACGACACCCGGCAACCCCACGCAAGAATCAAGACCGCACACGCCATCACGTGCCTTCTCCGATACTGGCAGCCCACGCGCCTGGGCTGCGGTGGAACTTTTTCCGGATTCGACTTCCACTGTACCGCCCGGCCACAGCTCTTGCCGCTCATCCTCCGGGCGGCCCACCCCGAAATTCCCCCAGATTCACTTTTTCCATTTTGCCTCCGCCGCCTCCGCGCCTATCTTCCACTATTGGGGTCCTGTTTTCTTCATCTCCAGTTCCACAGCCGTGATTTTAAGTTTCACAGCTGTGATTTCAAGCTCCACAACCGTGATCTCGCCCTCCTATTGCGCCTTCAATCCAAACGCGATTCAATCTCCGCCTGCCGATATGACAAATCCAAAAACTTATTTTTACTGCTATCTCCGGATCTCCTACTATCACACGTAAAATTGATCGGGTGAGCGAATTATCTTCCCGCCGCTCTATGGAACTCCGGTTTACGGGACAAAAGCAAGCATGGCGATCATCTTATTACAACCTGGCGACGCTATACCTAGTGTTGACAAGGTGCACTGAAGAAAATAGAGGCACAACTATAAAGCGTATTACGCAAATATGGATCCAAAAATTTTACTTCATCTTTCTCGCTTACAAGACATGTTCTAAGTTTTGGAATCGTGCAAAAGTTCTATACACGGTCGATATCCAACGCCTTTATAAGGCTGCTTCGCTATTGTTATCCGACAAATGTGACATGGATTTATCTAATTATATTGGCCGATCGCTTCTCTTAAGGAGGAGTTCTTTGACATCGATGCCTATTACTAGTGACGCTCGGGGGCCCAACAAACGCAGTCAAAATTCTTCATGGTCCTTACTCATTGTCCTCCGTCCGACTGAGACCCTCCGAGATCGATTGCAGTCCATTAGTCCCATCCTCGTGACGACAAGCTTTACGCTCCGTATCTCCTCCACACGACTTGCCATTTGATAAAATTTCTTTAGATTCGTGTTAGTTTCTCAAACCAACCCTCGGGGAGGACACAGTGGTAACCGAGGTAGAGGACAACGTCCTCATTGCACCTATTGCAATAAGCCTCGCTCAGCCACTCTGCAAGGGATCGTTGTTATCGCATGGACGGCCTCGCACCGCCCACGTGCGCTCGCCTTGATTCACCACCGCCTGCACTCTTAGCTCCACGCCTCGTATTCCCCCCACTGACAGGGAGTATGATGCCTATCTTCGCTATCAAGCAAATAAATCAGCTTCAGATCCAGCGTCTAGACTTTAATGCCTCTCGCCTCGCCTTACTCATACATCTTCGGACCGGATTCTAGACTCGTGCTTCCGATCACATTTCGTAATAAAGATCTTTTCTTCTTACTACTACTCCTACTTTACTCCATCGCTACCTTAGCTAACGGGTCTCAAACCGTGGCTCAAGGTATTGGTTCGCTCATCCTCTCCCTTCCTACCTCTCACTGGTCTCACTCTCGAAAGTGTCCCTTTAATCTTATTTCCATCAAGAAATCACTCGCACTTAACTGCTCCATTATTTTTCCTCGATAAATTTAGACCTTGTAGATCGTGAGTACTGGGAAGACGATTTGCACTCCGACCAGTCTCGTGGCCTCTATCACCTCACCTCGCAATCATCTCCGCAGCCAAGGTTTCCACCGAAGCCCACTCATCCACAAGCCGCCAGCCACCCTAGTCTTTCTAATGCCCTAAGATGGTCCCTGCTTTTCCACTTTGTCATTACTGCATGTGAGTCCCGTCACTGGGAAACATACTCGTGCTTTGCCTCGCAACGCTTGAATAATCGAGCAAAATCTCCTTTCAACTTGTCCACACGATGTCTGGGGTCCTCATTTGGATCAAGGCCTACGTGATTTCAAAAGATTTTGTCACTTTCATTGATGACTATTTCGATGTACTCGTTATTTTTAATGAAAAATCGAGTTGAGTTATATTATATTTTCCAGAAATTTTATGCTGAAATTCTAACCCAGTTCAATATTTCTATTCGCGTGTTACGTAGTGATAATGCCCGAGAATATTTTTCTGCACCCTTTATTTCATTTATGTCTCAACATGGGATCCTTCATCAGTCTTCTCGCGCCATACTCCTCAACAAACGGTAGCCGAACGCAAGAATCGCCATCTTATCGAGACCGCTCGTACTCTTCTCCCTCCATTATCATGTTCCTTTCGTTGGGGGACGTCGTTTTACAAGCCTTGTTATTTGATTAATCGTATGCCCTCATCTCGTGTTACATGCCCGCATTCCTCATGCCCTTTTTTTTCCTAGACCAACCCTTATTTCCTTCCTCCGTGTCTTTGGTCAGATTCTTGCTTGCTCATATTCTCACTCCAGACAAGACAAGCTCGCTAAGGCCACTCTAAATGCATCTTCCTAGGCTACTCGACTCGTAAGGGTTATCGCTGTTATTCCCGCACTCATCGACATCTGCATCTCCGCTGACGCCACCTTCTTCGAGGACTCCCCTTCTCCTCTTAACACCGAAGCCCTTCCCATCGGGGTCTTACCCCTTCCGAATCATCTCCTCGCCTATATTTGATGATGTCTCTTCTTGTCCCCTTCAAGTTTATCATCGCCGCACCGTGCCATTGCCTCTCCTTTCGCCGAGGCCCCACGACTCACTTCCTTCAGCCTCCTACCCCGCCCTCGCTCATGATAACTTGCCTTTCGCCGGAAAGGCACGTCTACTAGCAATCCTCATCCTATTTACAATTTTGAGTTACCATCGATTATCTTCACCCTACTCCGCATTTGTTTATACTATTTCCTCTGTTTCTCTTCCTAAGAACACCAATGAGGCACTTTCCCATCCGGCCGGCGACGGCAACGGTAGATGAAATGGTTGCTCGTACTCCACCGCACTGATCTTGTCGTTTCTACCATTTTGAGAAGTTTCCATTGGTCGTCAGTTGGCCCACACAAAGTAAGGGGTCAGTCCCGATGGTCGTTGACGCCTTAAGGCCCGTTGCTAAAAGGATATACTCGTGTTTGTGGTCTCCGATTATGGTGACACCTTCTCCCGCTGCCAAGATTGCTTCTCCGGCCCGTCCGCTCGCTCCATGGTCGCTATGTCTTCCCGGGCCGCTTTTTCACTGATATTAAAAATGTCTTCCTTCATGGTGATCTTGTCGAGGAAGTTTATATGGAGCAACCCCGGGTTTTGTCAGCCAGGGGAGTCCGGCTCTAGTGCCTAAGTACGCCGCTCTCTATATGGCTCAAACAACTTCCTCGAAAGCATGGCTCGGGCTGCTTAGTTCATGGTTCAAGCACTCCGCATGCTTCAGCAAGACAACGTACTCGCCCGCTTTTTATCATCATAACCCCGGGGCGCGTTGTATTTATCCGTTGTTTTTACGACATCGCCATTATGCGCAGCCGATCGCATTTCGCATTTAAACTAAAGCAACATCTTTTCACCCACTTTCAAACTAAAGACTCAGGAAACCCAAGATTTCTGAATCGAGATAGCTCAATCCAGCTTCGCGTAAATTCCTTCCCAATCCGGAAGTGATGCTTTTTAGACATCTGAAGAAACCGGTATGTTGGGATCGTAAACCTGGGCCGACACTCTATGGATCATATAATGTCAAACTCGTGACCAGACGGGGAGTCTTTGTGGCACTTCGAGATATCGACGACTGGCCGGGTAAACTTAATCATCTCACCATTACCGGCGTACATTTCCTTCCTAAGTACACAGCACACCTCGCGCCACCATGATACCTAATGACGCTCAAACTTGCAGATTCTTTAATATCAAAAGTACACCAAAGTTCAAGGCGTGTTGTACGAGAATAGAGGTCATACCCAGATTGTTGGTTACACATATGCAGATCGGGCCGGGGCTCACCCACTGCATAGACGCTCCACTCTCGTGGCACTGTTTTCATCGTGGTAACCTAATATCCTCGGAAGAGTAAGAAACAACACAAGGGCTGTATTCCAATAAGAAGCCGAGCATCGAGCTACGCCCGGCAACATGTGAACCCGATATGGTCGAGACACCTTCCACAAGTCGAGATTCGGGAAAGGATGAATTGCATTTAAGCTCATCCGTGATAACCAGTCAGCTTTCTGCATATCAAGGCCTAATCCAGCCTTCCATGAAAGGACCAAACATTATCAAGTCAGATTGCCACTTCCATTAGAGAGAAGATCGATCAGATGTAATACTAGTTTTGTCAATTCAAATGATCAACCGCCAGACATCTTTACTAAATCTCTCGTAGGTCCTAGAATTAAATACATTTGTAATAAGCTTGCGCATGCATATATATGCTCCAAATTGAGGAGCAAGGTGATATCAGATAGTATTTTCTTTATTGTCTTATCAGACAGGGTCCTATGAGTGTATATATATAAGTCCAATATGTAATGTGTAAAAGCTAAATTTCTTTCCCGTGAAATAATAAAATCGGGGATTCTTAACACCGTGCATTTCAGTGAAGGCTATTGATTATTGCTGAAATTGTTTGCCGCCAAACATTCTTCCCTCTCTTTATTGCTTCTTTCTCACTACATAAACAAAAACATTCGTAATCTCGAGAGCATGTGTGCCTCCATTTCTCTCGCAAAATCAGATTTCACCATTTAAAGTTTGATTGCTTTTTTTTTGACAACTAAATACTTTAATTACAATATAGATAAGAGTCAAGGGACTAGTGTTTTGTAGTGCTAATATATACTTTAACTACAATATATACTTTAAATACACTAGTGTTTTGTAGTGACTCAAGGGGTCGGCTTTGCTTATCTCGCTTGGATTCATATGACCTCAAGCAACTTATTGAAAATCAATCTAGATAAGAGCTTAACTGTACAGATGGGTGAATTTAGATGTCTTGACTTCTGAACTAGAGTGTAGGATGGGAGTTCTACCCTCTACTTATCTCGCCTTCCTATAGTATGAGGCGAAATTCTATAGGCTTGGGGATAAGGAGGAAAAAGATTTTAAAAAAATAAACTAGCTTTATATCTCTCAAGTGAAGATTCCTAACTCAAGAGCACTCTCCAACCCAGCCATCTTGGCCACTATGCTCCTTGTTCGTAATCCCAAAAGGGGTGTCTAGATCAAGAAACCAGCAGACTCTCGTGGGGTTGTAACCTGGACAAAAAAATTCACTTAGGGAATTGGGAAACTGTGTGTACCAACAAAAAGGGAGGAGGGCTTGCATCCGGTCTGTTGAATTCAACAAGTCTCTTCGCAAGTGGAATCGAGGCCTGGTCGGAGGACAACCCTCCCTGGAAGGACTTGATTAAATTAAAACATGGGCTAGAAGATGGAGGATGGTTTTGGGTGGAGCCAAGGGGTAGTTTTGGGGTGGGCCTATGGAAGGATATTAGAAAAGAAGCTCAACAACTAAAACAAAAGTGCAAACTCATGCTAGGTGATGGGAGTTGTATTAGATTCGAAGATAGGTATGGGGAGAACTGCAGGTGTCTCTTTCCCAATGTCAGATAACGTAGCTACTCAAAAGGGGCCATCGTGAGAGGTCTGGGAAACCACAGGGGAAGAAGGAGGGTGGAACCCGAGATTTGGCACCTTTCAATGATCGGGAGATTGAAGAAACTCAAAGATTAATCAGCTTGATTAGCAAAGAGAAAGTTCATGGGAGAAAGAGAAAGATAGAATTTTTCGTTAATGACAAGAAAGGCCAACATACGCTAAAGCAAACTATAAGCACTTAACAGGTGATGATGTACATGTTTTACCAGCAGACCTTTTATGGAACAGTTGTGTGCCCTCTAAAGTGAGTGTTTTCACATGGGAGGCTTGGTGGGGTAAGGTACTAACTATGAATTAGCTAAAAAAAAGGGGTTTTCAACTTACAAGCAGATGCCTTCTATGCAAAGAAGACGAGGAAAACCACCACCTATCGCTTCACCACTCTCACCTGAGCTTCATTGGTTGCCCATTTCTCCGACAGAACGGATCGTGGGTCCGCTCTTTCGGGTTAATGACTTGATGTGGTTAGACAACTTTTCTATTAGGAAGAAAGCAAAAATTCATGGAAGGCGGCACTCTAGTCTTTTCTGGCAACTGGAAGGAAAGAAATAGGGTGGTCTGGCACGACAATTTTTTTCTGGATAGGCTGAAAATTCCTTCATCGTCATCTCAATTTCGGGCAAGTCAGATTACAGGGGGAGTACTCTATTGTAAACTTGCTAATGCATTCTAGAACCTTAGGCTCCTATGTTTTTCGGGGTGGTCAGGTATTTGCCCTCTACCTTTTTGTTTCTTTCTTGTATACATCCCGTATATTTCAAAATTTCACTGCTTTGTCATATATATCAGTTCAACTTACTTATCAAAAAAAAAAAAAAAAAAAAAAAAAATATATATATATATATATATATATATATATATATATATATATATATATACTTGAGGACACCGGTTATTGTCTAAAGCCAGCCATTCTCAAGCTAAGGACTGAGAGTTGTTCATGTCACCACTGCAAGACTCTGGGTCAAGGAGAGAGAGTGGAGCTGTGGATTCGAGACCTACTCGAAGAATTTTAAATTTTATATTTCTCCTCTAATCGTTGTTTTTTTATCTTTATCTTTAGATACCAAGGAGTAGATTTAGAATCCACTATAACCACTAGCATGCAGCCGTTATTAATTTCAGATGCAAAAGTTCTCCAATTATAATGAACGGCGAAGGAAATTGCTAGCTATCTCTTTGTCAACAAAACTCAAGGGTTCCTCGGGGCTCGCAAGGACCCGGCTGCAAACCTAGTCTCGAACGATCTGCTCACCGACACTTAACCCGAGCATCCGCCTATAACTCTGGGTAATGGGGGATTCCCAAATCAGATCCTATAATTCGCCGATGCACAAACCCTTGAGACAACTTGGGAGCAACATCCAAGCCAAATGAGCAAGGGAGGCTTGCTCTCGTGGAATCCGCTTATACTACTCGTCTGGCTCTTCTAAGCCTCTTCATCTCTGACTGACAACTTCTGGCGCCTTCCCCGCAGATACCTCCGAGCCAGGGTAGTCTCCCTGAGAATTAGCCACTCTCCGCTTTACGCATCCACGCAACAAAACCAGAACAAGCCTGTGCATCTCACCTCCTTCTCTGATCTGACAGCCTTGGGCGCTTCCCGCTAGATACGTCCGAGCCAGGGTAGTCTCCCCTGAGAATTGGGCTCGCACATCTCGCGCAATAAAACCGGCAAACATTGATGGAATTCGGTCCATCCATGAACCCTCTCGATCTGGTTTAGCCTTCGCTTGGGAAGAGTCTCCCGCAACGCCTCTCCGAGATCCTCGTAAAGACAAAGGGACAATACCATGGTGGTGCTGATGAAGAGGGTGTTGGTCTCAGAGAGGGATTCATGAGGAAAGGCAAGGTATCATTGATGGAATCGATCTCTAGACCGTGATTTCGATCTTTGTCCAATCTGGGCCTCCTTCCCGACTGCAACTCTCTCATTACTGGGGGCATCTCCAATGACCAAATGTCTCAAGTGAGGTCAGGACCCTTCAGGCAAGCACTTGAGTTTGGGGCACTCCTCGAGGTAAAGATCCTTGAGGGAGCTGAGTCTCTTCAATACATCCACGGGACCAATACACTCAAGATTCGGCCAATAACCGATCATCAGACATTCAAGTTTTATGCCGAGCCCTCAGCGTGCAACCTCACGTTTAGGGCAGCTCGGATGGATAGTAGTTTGAGAGAGAAAAGATGTTGTCGGGGTGGTGCTGCTGCTTCCGCTTCTTTTGAACAAAGACTCAAGATGTTTGCAATCATGAATGTACAAGGCCTGGAGATCTGGAAAATTGGGCACTAGTGTTGGAAGAGAGGTTATATTTGAGATATTGGAAATGACCAAGGAGTAGAGGGAACTGGTTTCAGGTATTGCCTCCACCAGTGTTCCATCCTCACATGCGTCCAGCGCTAAGTGCTGAAGAAGTACAGAGAGCTCTGGAATTGGGAGGGCGGTCAATAGCTCACACCCACTGATCTCCAGCTTCTGTGGAGCAAAGATGTGTGGCAATGTGGACAGCTTGGGGCAGCAAATGATTTTCAATTCCAAGAGTTTCGCGTAGGAGCACATGGTTTCATTGTCACTGTCCGAAAGATAATTTAATTCCTTCCAATTTTCCAGTGCTGGATTGTTGACTAGTATTAGAAACATCAGAGATGGGGTTACTGCAAGAGCCTTGAGGGAGTCACAGTTTTTTATCTTCAAAGATATCAGATTGGGAAAGAACGAGGGCAACTTTCTGAGCTTGGGGCAGTTACTAATCTTTAGGGTATCAAGAGAAGGAACGACCTCTCCTCACAGGCCAGTCTCCAACTCTTTGCATTCCTTAATGCAAGCTGCTGAAGGTGGGGGTAACCGGGACCCAGTAACAGGACTCTGCACTTTGTGCAATGCTTCAAACGAAACAGTTACAAGATTTTGAGCAGACCATCTTTCATCCAAACTGCAATCCGTGCTCTGTAGTTACAAATTTGGAGCTCTTCCAGATTTGAGTGAGGCTGCAGCTCTTCCAGCATGGTTTCTTCATCTGCCTCAGTATCTGCTGCTGATCTATTATTAATGTTGCTCCATTCCAACACCAACTTGTCAATGCTTTCTTTCTGGTTCAACTTTGCCTCTCTTGCATTATTAGCTGCATTTTCAAGTCTTGTGATACGCAAAGTTCCAGCAAGATGCACCATGTCCTTCAGTTCTTCAATCCCATAGCCCTCCTGATCTGAGCTGGTATGAAACACGTGCAAGTTCCGCAAACGGCTTAACTTCCCCATTTGTGGCTGCAACCTGATAATCTTGTGCCAGAACATATCATCCAGCTCAAGGTGCTGCAGGTTGATCAGCTTGCTGAGGTCCTCGGGCAATTCGAAAAGCCAAAGACACCCTAAGAGTTTCAGCGTCTGCAAATTGTAGAGGTTGCATAGTGAGTCTGGAAGCCTTCGGATTTCAGTTTTGGAGAGGTCGAGATGGCGCAAGAGCTTCAACTTGGATTTCTGATTGTGGCAGTTCCAAAATTGTGGTGGAACTTAGATCCAACACACGGATGTATGTCATGGTATTGAACATGTTATGGAGGGTCTGCAGCTTCAAATCTTTCAAGTACTCATTGGGAAGTAGAAGAGTGCGCAGCTGCCCTTTGGAGGTGTTGTGGAGGATGTTGTTGAGAGGTTTCTCCACCTCTTTACACAGGAGCGATGCGTGACGAAAATGGAAGGGATCAGAAATATCATCATTAGCATCTTGGAGTTGGCAAGGTAAGGGTGGGGAGACGGTCTAGCCAAGTCATGGATGGTCATGCATCGAGTACCTCTCCTTTTGATCGACATTCAAAGGTTGAAGAAGGATCTCACCAACAACTTATCAAAGTATTGGCCTAAGTTTCTAATTGTTGCTGGTTGGAATTGGATAGAACGAAGCCTTCTGCCACCCATAATTTGACCAGCTCTTTCTTATCAAAGATATAGGCCTTGGGAAATATTGAACAGAAAGCATAACATTGCTTTAGATGAGGAGAGAGATGGTCAAAACTCAATTTGAGAGCAGGAAGAATATGAGGATTTTCCCCCTCTGCATCCCATATGTCATTTCTTAGTATCCTCTGCCACTCTCCGACACTTACTGTCACAATAGACCCGCTACTCGATCGCCAGAGGCAAGAATTGGCACTTGCGAACGATATCCCTACCAATGCTTTCCAATCCACTCCGTCTCTCGCTGGACAAGTTACCAGCTTGTTCAAAAGCAATTTTTTTGAACAATGACCAGCATTCATGCTCAGCCAAATTGCCCAGCCTGTATGGAGCCTGCAGAGTCCCCATGACATCGGAAACCTTATCAATCCGACTGGTAACTAATACTTTGCTCCCCATTCCCCCTTGATTTAAGATATTCTTAAGTGGCGCCCATTTCATATAATCATCATTCCATACATTGTCCAGAACGAGTAGGAACTTTTTTCCTGTAAAGGTTTGTCGGAAACGGGATTCTAGCAGGTTTAGGGATAAATTGATGTCATACTTCATCTCAGCATGATAAGCTATAGCGTCTTTGAGAATCTTAGAGATGTCAAAATCAACCGTGACCCACACCCACATCATTAACTCAAAACAAATTCACCCTCTCATCATTGTAGACAAAGTTAAGTATGGCTGTTTGCCCTAGACCTCCATACCAATGATGGGAATGACAGAGATCTCACCTTCTTTATCCAACTCCCCTGATAGCAACAATTCTACAATCTTATTTTTGTCACCTTCTCTACCAAAAACATCTTTTCTATTCATGGCCAAGCTAATTCTGGGAGGGGGAGGGGCACGGTTTTGGGTCTCAGCTGGGACAAGTTGGAACTGATTTCTTTCTTGATCAATTCCATCTAGTGTGGTTAGGATTTTCTTGATCAATTCCATCTAGTGTGGTTAGGATTTTCTTGATCCTACGGGCAATAATAAAATGCTTTTGAAATGGAAAATATTCTACCCACTGGTTTCTGTGGGTGTTCCTCCACATATGAACTTCAGTGGAAAACTCATCCAGTATGTCTTGTGCGTCATAAGCTGCATCTTCAAGCTTTCGTAGCCACTCTTTCAGTGAATCATCCGTCAGCTGCTTGTCCTCTGCATCTTTGAGCACAGCTTTGATTCTGGTTAAAGTGTAGTCCAGCTTTTCCACCTCTTTCTTAACACCAAAGGTTGTGTGAAACTCTTCGTTGATCAAGGAACAGACCTTTTCAATGGTCATTTCAACAATAGGAGTTACTAGGAGGGAAAGGGCAAGTTCAGCAGCCATCGTTTTCTGAAAGCCTGATTGATGAAACAGGGGAAACTTAATTAAAAGAGATGGAGAGGATGAAAGTAGAATGTATATATGCTAATGCTCTCTCTCTCACTCACTCTCTCTCTCTCTCTCTCTCTCTCTCTCTATCTATATATATATATATATGCAGATTTCCTCGAAGTTTCTTGGAACTGTGGGGCAAGAAGAAACAACAGCCTCTTCCCTTTGAAATTTCTCTCATCTCAAACTTCATTTCCCCGAAATGACCAAGTCACCTACCCTGGAAGACATACCGCACCTACTTTCCCCCTGTTTTTTCTCTCTTTCTTTTTCTTTTTTATGTTTTTGCTTTTGCATATGCTGGCTCTCTCTCTCTCTCTCATCATTCAACACTCCAACTTTTGAAAAGCCTTAAGTCTAAGTCCTCTCGCACATTTTGGGTCACCATTCTAGATATTATTTATGATTTCAAAGATAGAAAACTGTCACACCATCACTCTTCCCACTTTTGATTTTTCTGCCGAAACTTGTAGGCAGGTGCCTTAAAAACTCTCCCATCAATTCACTGTATCTGGAAAGGGCATTAGTCAATAACTTCTGTGCACCTTCTGAGCCGTGTTGAGGGAAAGGGAATTCTTAAGATATAAGTTTTTTTTTGACATTATACATCTAATTAATCAGCTACACAGATAGATAGAAAGGGGGTTGCTTGTGGGAGTGTTTAGGGCATTGGAATTCTGATTTCTACTCATTCAATCAATCACCATGAAGAACAGTATAGCAGATTTTAGCAGCAAGAATGAAGTCTTCCTTGGACCACAAGAGAATGGTTAGTGCCTGCCACCTTTCTTTGAACCCTTTTGGTTTATTATTCAGAATTGCTAGTGATCTTTTTGTATGGCTTTAATTATGCTCTCTCTACTCATCACATCCTGAAGGCTGAGAATTAACAGTATATCGTTGTGTGCATCCTCTGATTTTGCTGAAGGCTCATATATGTTTTGTATTTTCCAAGATTATCTTATATATCCTGAAGCTGGACATGTGCATATGCTAACTAATATTACTAAGATCATTATGATTTTTTTTTTTTTCTTAGTTTCCTTTTGCCATTTTCTTTGGACATATAATGGGGTTGGGTAATACAGAAGAGATGGGTGGAGTATCAAGTGTGGAGAGATGTTTATATGATGTATGCAAGGGCACCTTCATAATATTGGGTACGTGAATACTGGGATTGGAATTGTTTCAAAGAAACAGGGTGAGAGAGTGAGTGAGACAACATTTTTCATTGGTTTCCTACCATGTGCTTGCTTATATATATTAAGGGGGTGTATTCTATTAGGACTTTTAATGACTTTTATGGAATTACAAAGTCTAAAGGTATTGGATTACAATTTTCAAAGACTCTATAAAAGTCATAGTGTAATCGATAATAACTTTTTAAGACTTTAAGAAAGTCTGTAAAAGTCCAAATGTATTCAATTACAACTCTTATAGGTTCTATAAAAGTATATCGGCATTGAAAAAGTCATTGACTTTCATATAGATTAGACTTTTAATGACTTTTCTAATATAAGTATAAATACCTACCAATTCACTATAAAAGTCATAGCATAAAAAGTCATGGATCAAAGATAGAAAACTATCACACCATCACTCTTCCAACTTTTGATTTTTCTACTGAAACTTGTAGCATGTGCCTTAAAAACTCTCCCATCAATTCAATTAAATGTATCTGGAAGGAAGTCGATAACTTCTATGCACCTTCTGAGCTGCGTAGAGGTAAAGGGAATTCTTAAGATATAATTTTTTTTTTTGACATTATACATCTAGTTAATCAGCTACACAGATAGATAGAAAGCGGTTGCTGTGGAGGTTTAGGGCATTGAATTGATTTCATCTTTCAATCAATCACCATGAAAGCAGATTTTAGCGGCAAGAATGAAGTCTTCCTTGACCACAAGAGAATGGTTAGTAATAGTGCCACCTTTCTTTCTTTTGAAATCCTTGGTTATCATTCAGAATTGTTGTAGTGATCTTTTGTATGGCTTTATTATGCTCTCTCTATCTCTACTCATCACATCCTGAAGGCTAAGAATTAACAGTATTCCGCTTTGTGTGTGCATCCTCTGATTTTGCTAGCTCATATATGTTTTGTATTTTCCAAGATTAGCTTATATATCCGGAAGCTGGACATGTGCATATATGCTAATTAATATCAAATCATAATGATTTTTGTTCTTTTCTCTTCTTTTTTGCCCTTTTCTTTGACATATATAATGGGGTTGGGTAATACAGAAGAGATGGGTGGATAACAAGTGTGGAGAGATCAGCTATATGTTGTATGCAAGGGCACTCTTCATACCATAAAGTGAATACTGGGATTGGAATCTGTTTCAAAGAAACAGGGTGACTGAGAACTGAGATTTTACATTTTTTTCATTGGAATTGTTTCATGCATGTGTTGTTATATATATATATATATATATATATATATATATATATATATGAATCAAGAAGGTCTATTTTTTTTAACTTGCAGTGAAGAAAACATCGAGGTAGCGAGACTGAGTCATGTGTGCTGGCTGGATGTGAGGGAAATTGAAGATGTCGGAGCTGTCACCAGGAACTTGTTACGACGTATTTTATCAAGTTAATTAAAAAGGGGGATCTGGATGGGAACTCCCAATTACTCTCAGGCTATCACTCCCAGATGGAAGAGTTCGACATCGGCAAGTGAGCCTTCTAAGGAAGCCCAGAGGAGAGTGGATGGAGCTGAATGTTGGCAGTTTCCAAGCACAAGAAGGAGAAGACAGAGAAGTATGCTTTGATCTTTATGAACATGGAGGACACAGGAAAAATGGTCTTATTGTCAAAGCCGCCATTCTCAGGCCAAGGACTGATGAGAGTTAGCCACGTCACTATTGGCAAAACTTTCAAGGAGAGTAAGTGGAGTTGTTGAGTTGTGGATTTGAGACCTACCTGGAAGAATTTTAAATTTTATGTTTCTCCTTGATTGTTGTTTTTTTTATCTTTTATCTTTAGATAATTAGTGGAGTAGATTTAGGAATCCACTATATCCAACCACTATATCCACTAGCATGCATGTTTCGGTTATTAATTTTGTATTTAAAGCCTCGTAATTATATGAATGAGGAATGAAATTTGCTAATTATCTATTTATGAACAAAAAAACCCATTAGGGTTTTATTAAGGACACTTTAGTGTAGTTTCTTATCTTGTTCATGCCTAATGTTAGATAACTAGAGCTTCGATACTTGAGCTGCCTCAGCTAGGTAATTTCAAACTCAACCCGAAATTAGGGTCGGGTCGGGCGACTCTTGGTCCGAACACGCCACCTGCCACTAATCTACCACGCTCAAACAAGATCGTATCTGGCCGCCTGGCCGACAAAATTAAAAAAAAAAACCCTTATTTACTTTACTCTTGTCCTTCCAAACCTTAGTTGCCTTTTGGTTTTTGGCTTTTTGCAAAACCTCGAGGCCGAGCTCTTCCTTCTAGTTCTCGTCGTAGTTCCAACCGACCACCTCTCGACAACCATCCTCCAAGCATTTTCCTATCTTCATTCCGATCCAAAGGATCCTCTTCCTCTATATTTGTTTTCTTTTCTGATGTTGGAAATGGGTGACCTGTACACCACAAAGCCTCGTATTGGCTTTAATTTCAACTTCAAGGACAATTGGACAACCCTTATAACAGAGGTTATGTTTGGTTTAAGATTTGCAGTAAAATTGATAGGGTGTTTTTTTTAAAGTGTTGTCGTGTTTCCTGTTGGTTGTTGGTAGGTCCATGCATTGAAGTTCCACAGATAATATATTTTCAGTTTTAGAAGAAGTGATAAAAATAAAATAAACCAGTTTTTTCAGAATAAAAGTTTTTGAAGTTTTTGACATCAACCCTTTGTTCAGAATAAAACCAGTTTTTAAACCAGTTTAGATAAATCTTACAGGAATGCAATTAGTGCTGGTGATCTCCTAAGTGGGCATGTCAGTCTACACTCATCTGTAAAATTGAATAATAATGGCTTATCATGATATGGAACAAGTTACTAAGTTAATTTGTAGCTTAAATTTGGTCATATTCATTATGCTCATCAACTGTTTGATACCATGCCTCAGAGAGATGTTACTTTTAACACAATGATTTCTGCTTCTGTCCGTGATGCTTTTGAATTACTAAAACTATTTTCCAAGATGAAAAAGGAAGATGTCAAGCCCAACCATATCACGTTTTCTGGGTTAATTGGTGCTTGTAATGGCTTGATTGCATTGAGATTAAGAGAGGTATTTCATGCTCAGACTGTTCACTGTGGATTAACCTCTAATGCATTTTGTAGGGAGTTCATTATTGATAGAAAGCAAAATGAGGTTAGAAGATGCCATTAATTAGTCTCTCTGAGGGATGTGTACGTAACAACTGTAAAGAACATGCTGTGAGAATGTTCTTGCAGATGCTTAAAGGAAATGTGAGGTTTGATGGCTTCACTTTGACAAGCATCATAAAGACATGCTCAAAACCTGGAGATTTGAAGCATGGGATATGCAGCTCCATCATGGTTGCTCAATAAAATTAGGTTTGGCTCATGAAACACCAATTCACAATTCCTCAGTACAATGTATTAAATTTTTAGTACTTCAGAACCCAAATATAATCTCCTGGACTGCAATGATTTCTGGGTTCCTGCAAAATGTGCAGAGTGAGGAAGCACATGGTTTTTATAAGGAGATGCTTAGATCACGTGTTAGAGAAAATGATTTCATTATTTCCAGTATTATGCCTGTTTATGGTAATTTGGCAAACCTTGACCAAAAGAAGGAAAGTAATTTATTGAATAAAATAATTAATTTTTTTTTTCACATAGGGTTGGGCAAGAAAAATGGCAGCCTGATTTAAATCAGGCCTGACCCGATTATACCCTTAGCCCGGTGTGGCCTGGCCCTCGACTCAGATCACTCGCCCCGAATTAAGCGCCTAATAATCTTCTTTCTCTTTCCAACACTTGCATGCTCTTATGATTTTCACTTAATAATTTTCTAGTTCATCCGCTTTTTTGAGAACATGTTGGATTGTTTTAACGAGACATAATAGACATAATAATAATAATAATAGACATAATAATAATAATAATAATAATAATAATAATAATAATAATAATAATAATAATAACAATTTATCACAATAATACTTTAAGGGTTATTTGGTTATAAGGGTTCAAATAACCCTTATATTTGCAAATATAACAAATCCCTCAAAAAGCAAAAACATTCTCCTTATTATGACAAATATGTCTCTTTCTTTATTTCCAAACACATCACTCCCTCGTTTTCTTCATCCGTTAGAACAAACTCTTCATCTTGCCTTCAAGCCCTCCCTCCAAAACACACACACACACACACACTTCATTCTCTCTTTTTCATCCAAACTCTTCGTCTTGCCTTCAAGCCCTAGAAAATTTCTTGCGCTTTCATCCTCTATTTCATTCATAAACCTAGAAAACTTCTCATTCTCTTTTTGTGAAGTTATCTGGTATTTTATTTTCAAGCACGAAAGGAGGAACGAGTTCATTGAAGAGTGAGAAACAAAAAAGATTTAAAATGATGGCTCAAAAGGAAAAATCTCGACTGCAAATGGAAGAGGAAAGTGAAGTTATAGAGCAAAAATATGAATTGCCAACAGAAGAAGCAAGCCAAAAATACGTAGAAAAAATTCTGGCACCAATGGAAGACGAAACTGAGTCTACAAAGGCTATGAGTGTAGTTTTTATATTTTATAAAATCTCGAATTTTTAACCAAATATTATACAATGGATTGGAAAGTAGGTTAAGTTTATTACTTAATTTTTTTAAATTTTTGAAAGTATTGAAGTGTATTGAAAATAATAAATGGTATAAATTTAATTTTTTTATTTATATTTTTTTTCGAATTGTTGTTATTAATTATGTATTTGAAGTGAGTAAAACTATATATAATGATTTCATGCAATGACATATGATTATTGACAAGTTTTTAGAGAATTTATGAAATTTTAAGGATTTTTGGAATTTTTAGGGATATTATGTAATGGTTTTTGTGTAAAACCCGGGTAAATTTGAACTTTTTCCAAAAATGAGAACAAGAATTGCCACTACTATATTGTGCTGCAAACCCGAAATTTCTAAATCTCGATCGAAACTGATCTCATCATTGGATTCGTCTCGCAAAATCTAGTTATCCAAGCAAATTTCGTCGGATTCCGAGATAGTCGAATTTTTTATGTTTTTCGAGACAACGGGGGTGTATGGTGACAAAAAAAAAAAACGAAATTTTTAAGAAAAAATTGAAAGTTGGTAAATAATTTAAATAAATTTCGATAAATCACTCAACTTAAACCTGGGACTAAAATTAATCGCTTAGTGGCAAAACTGACTCGAAAGTGGTGGACACGGCGCCAAGTCTTGAAATTATAAATAGGGTTAAAATCGTATGCCTGCACAAATATCTCCGATCACTGCTCGAACGTTGGAGAAGAGGGAGATGCAGAAAATCCAAGATTTCCTTTGACAATTTCGAGTTCCGTTCGTCTAATCCGTCGAGCCAAGAATTGTACCATCCTCGACGAGCCACGCCACACGCACTCAAGAACGAGGAATTTCACCGAGGATCCAAACGTCGAGAGATTTTGCAAATCAAAGGTTTCTGCCAGGAGTTTCGAGGCTTCCTACCATTTCTACTATGCTCCAAGAGGTAGGGTTCTTTCCTACTTTGGTTTTATTTCTACCTGGGACTAATTAAGGGGCTATGTGGTTGTTTTAGGACTGTTGGAGTTGTTTAGGCTGATTCAGATCACAGGGCCTATTTACGGCTTGTTTGTGGTTCTATTTTGAGACTTTATAGCCTGTTTATACATAGGCTCAAGGAGGCTATTTTAGGGATTGTTTTGGGTTAAATTTGTGGACTGTTTTAGGGACTATTTTGGGTTGAAATTATAGGCCAAAGCCCATATAAGTTTTAGGGTCAGTTTTATGGTTTGTTTCTGTGTGGTTGTTATATGGCTTGTTTGGGTGGGCTATTATGTAATGCTTTATGGGCATATTATATGTTACATTTGGCCTTGAGGATTAAGGGTGTTATTGCTTGATTTTGTAATGACATGCTTGATTGTTGTTGTTAGATAAAATGTTGATATATGTGTATTAATATTTTGACATTGGGATGAGTTTTTATTTGGAGATTATATGCATATGTTGTGATTGTCCATATATATGATTGAATGTGTGATTTAAGTTGTCTATGTGACATTCAATACATATGAGACATGACATGTACACATGCAATGACACACATTACATCAGATATGCACTAGGACAACATTCCATGGGTGCGAGTGCATGGTTAAAATCAAACACCACATTTGGTGATTGATAAGTGGCACAGTACCGTTGGACTAGGTTCAACAGAGTTGCACGGTCGCATGACATGGAAAACTTGTGTCAAGTATAGCAACCCGAGAACCAAAAGCTACAACCCTCCCGAACTGCATCAAGACACATCCTAGTCTGTCCTTAGAGGCATCACAATACACTGTGTACCTCCGGGTCCCCTTCTGACTATCGAATAGGTGTCAAGTGAGCCTCCTTTCAATTTGAATGCCCTCCTCACACAAGTCATTCCACTAAACTCTCGACCTCTTTCCGTTAATTCGCATAGGGTTTAGCTAATTGGGAGAAGTCCTCAATGAACCTCCTGTAATACCCTGCCAATCCCAAGAAACTACGGATCTCAAAGACTGACTTTGGTCTCTCCCAACTCATAACTACCTTAACCTTCTCCGGGTCCACGGAGACACCCGAAGCCGACACAACGTGTCCTAAGAATTTCACATCAGTAAGCCAAAATTCACACTTGTTGAACTTGTCATACAATTGATGATCTCTCAAAATTTGGAGAACAATCCACAAGTGACCCTCATGCTCCTCCTCAGACTTGGAGTAGATCAAGATGTTGTCAACGAAGACCACAACAAACTGATCTAGATAGGGCTGAAACACCCTATGCGTGAGATCCATGAATGACATTGGAGCCTTTGTCAACCTGAATGGCATCATTGTGAACTCAAAATGCCCATACCACGTCCTGAACGCTATCTTAGGGATGTCCGCCTCCCTAACCCTCAACTGATGGTAACTTCGCCTGAGATCTATCTTGAGTAAACTCAGTGCCCTCGCAACAACTAATCAAAGAAATCATCAATCATCGGCAAAGGGTACTTATTATTTATAGTACCCCTATTTAATTGCCAATAATCTACGCACAACCGAAAAGTCTTGTCCCTCTTCTTAGCAAACAGAACCGGAGCGCCCCATGGTGAAGTGCTCGGTCTAATGAAACCCTTGTCCATCACCTGTAACTGGACCTTGAGTTCCTACAACTCAACTGGTGCCATCCTATGCGGAGTCATAGAAATGGGCGATGTACCAGGGTGTAACTCAATGATGAAGTCTACATCCCTCTACGGAGGTAATCCCGGTAGTTCAACTGAAAAAACATCCTCATTCTCACAAACTATCCGAGGTAGACTCAAGTCTTATCTCACCTCGTCCTCCAGGGTAAGGCTTGCTAGCCAACCCATCAATTGCCTGTGCCACCTAGAGTCATACATGGCCTGGGGTAAAACATCATGCTTATCCCCCTGAAACATAAAACAAGTACCATATGGTATCGCAACTCTTACTTATCACAATTAATGACGACTTGGCAGGTCGCCAACCGGGCCCATCCCAAGGATGACATCAAACTCTGACATGTCCATGACCCCCAAGTCCACAGTATGACCCATCCGGAGCCCAATATAACACAATGACCACATTGGCTCCATTTATGAGTAAAAGTGGCCCCACCGGGCCATTTATCTATACAAAAAAAAAAATATACAAGGCTATTTTACCATAGTCCTTAAGATTTTAATTACAACACTCTTATACAAAAAACGTATATCAAAACTAGCTTATTCCAATATATTTTACAAAATAGCTATCAAAGCCACAATTCTGCTTTCTTCACAATAGCGGTCCTAAATCAGGGCAGCCACCTACACCTGACCTATACCTGAAACATGTTTCCACGACAGGGTGAGCAATGCCCAAAAGAGAAAGTCTCCTACAAGGGCTACTCCCCACCTAAGTGCACATTAAATTCCATGTTCACACAACAATACACACATTCACATAAAAACATACACATTTCTACATGAATTTCTACATGCCATGAATGAGATGAGACTCATCATGCCCCATGTCTCGAGTCCTCACCGGTTCCCTCACACATGCATATGCCAAGTGTGAAAAACTGTCATTGACATTTCATCCAATGACCCTTGTTTTACAACCCAAAACCCATTGGATATACTTCCAATGAACCGCTTTATTCAAAGCCATGTGGCTTTTGTGGGTAAGCAAATTTTCCGGGGTCTCACCGCAAGCTTTGCACACCTTCCGACACTTTCACAGGCTTTCACCGCTGGATCCATATGCCTAACCAAAACTAACCAGGTTTTTCACCTGAGGGGTGTCTATCCCTACTTGTTGTTACCCGACACATATTTTCATCATTTTCTATTTTAACCGTACAACTTCGTTGAACGTCGTCCAACGTTACCAAATCCACCATCAACACCAAACACAATGTTGATCCATACCATGCACATACACCCAAATCAATGCGATGTCCCCATGCATATGCAATGCAAATGCCATCATGCTACCTCATGTTACAGACAATGAATGCTACATGGAACAATTTTCAACCATACTATGCCAAGTATCATGGATAAATTATACCTAACACATATAATTTGCAACCATTCATGTCAATATGTAAAACATGCACATATCAACACATTTACAACACATTCAACATGCTATTCAATTTTCTAGCAATAACACACAAAAGATCCTCTAGTTAGGACCTTAATCAACAAGGCATCATACAACACATGGATTTTTCCTGATCCAAACAATCAAACACATTACATTTCACGGCCCAATTCCGGCCCCAAACAATCCATCTTGAGCGGACTCCATTTTTTGCCCAAATTCCCGGGCACACCCGACCATGATTGGCTGTGATTTTAGACCACATAGGCCATCACATGGATTTGTCCTCCAAACAGTCCCTAAGGACTTCTCATCATGTTTCCAATAACCACATCCCTATGCGCCGTGATTTCGTTTTTCAGTCTCTATGGGCAAAAGCGAACTAAAGTGCCCTTAATTTAAACCTTGAGCATGTCTTTAACATCTCACAAACCAGGGTCAGGGTATCCAACCCCAAACAGCCGTAGAGACAACTTTGACAGTCCCAAATCGGCCCAAAACCAATCTACAAATAGTCCAAAACAAATTTCTTGAACTGAGAATTTAACCCAAATCGTCCTGATACCCAAATGGGTAGAAATGAGGCTAAACGGACCTAACTGAAATCCTCGACAAAGGAACTAGTTGTATAAAAATATACGCCTATATGCGCAAGTACGTCGCCTCTAAGTAATATAGTGTACTTCGTGGTACATATATCGATCCACAGGATGTGTATATTGATCTACAAAGGTTCGCTTTTTAGATAATATCCGAAAAGATGACTCTGTGAGGGAATTAAATACGTGAAGATTACCTAAACATTGATTCAATTAAAGTATTGTTTTAAGCCTAGGGTTATATTCCCAATAATGCTCGGGATGGATTGCTTTTCTAAAGATATTTGTTATTCAATATATTTATAATATGTCATCGGCGAGGTGATTCGCTTACGAGATATCCTCTCTCGAGGTATATCCGCCTATCTCGTGACTAGAATCGAGTATATATCTCTACTCTCGACTCGCATTCGAAATGCTTAAATGTTCTAACTTCAAAGATGCCACCTTCAGTTCGGAACATCTCTATTAACCCGACTCCACAAAGCTACTCTACCCAGATCCCTGAATACCCTCATCTCTCGAATCTCGGATCTCCAGTACGATTATGCTAATGTTGGCCAGACATTATCATATAATTAAAATACAGATATAGAGTAGATACGACAAATTGATAAACAACTGAATAACATAAAAGATCAATCTTTAATCCATCACATATGACAGGGTTCGATGTAACCCTAGAAAGAGATCTAGAACATAATGAAAGAAAAGAAGAAAATGTTTAGTAGTAAAAACATCATTCTAATATCCGAAAATATCCAAAAAATGAAAAGCTGCATAAATTCCCGCACTTCCTTCCGGCCGCGTCACTCACTGAAACCCGCGTTCGCTCGCACGCCTCCGATACCCTAATTTCGAGCCATTCGCATTTTTAAATGATGAAGTGCATTTTCAGCCGACCGCGGACGGTGACGCCGCGACGCAGGACGCTTAGACGCGGTGATCGCCGCGATGCGGTGACGCTCCCATTCGCTGACTTCGCTGTTGACCACGCCGACGTCGCTACGCGGACGTCGCGACGTGGGACGCCGCGACGCGACGCCACTTCTCTTTGCCGCCTCGTTCCAAAACCGCCTAAAGTCGCCTTACGCTCCAATGAACCTCGCAACCACACCAGACACCAAATCAGATCTACACAAAAACTATAGAATTACTATAAAATAAATGTGAAAATGAAGAACCAACGCGAATGTAAGATGAGTGTTTTTAGGCACTCATCACACCCCCAAACTTAGTTTCTTGCTTGTCCTCAAGCAAGAACTGACTCTAAACAGAACTACCCTGCGACTTACGTACTCACACAAACGTAGTAATGCACATGCCGGGGTGCAGAGGATCAATCTGAACTGACCCACACTCCCACCGCTTTGCTCGACGCCTCGTAAAATGCATGCGTGCATTTGACTTTCGTAAATCTGACTGAGATAGGTGGAAGGACTAGTGCATCAAATCCCATGGTGTTCAATAGCCTTCCCAAAATCCCTACAGGTTACAATAAGTGACCTCCGCAAGATAAGCCTAGGTCTGATACTAAACTTAGTTAAACTCACCTTATTTGGAAGAAGCTAACTAGAAAAGGATAGAACGCACCCATTTTATTCATGTCCAACTACCTAGAAACGACCTACGTACCTAAAAACAAAATGGAAGAATATCTAGTGCCAAGAAGTTTTAGTTGAGTGTTCCCAGAATGGGATCCACTGGGTGACTCCCCACCGCCTGGTTAAGGGCACTGCATTCAATTCCTTCAAACTTCAATTCGAACACTCAACCAAAACCTCAAAGGCCCTAGGTTGCTTGAATGATCCATCTTCGGCCCCATGTAGCGGGCAAAGTAGTCAATGACTCTCACCAATTGCCTGTGGCATTAGGCTTGATAAAGTTCTTCGATCAGGCCCTGATTCCGATCGATGATCCCGCCTTTATTCCTATGCATATACCTATTTTTGTCATATTTCTTTTTCTTTTCTCTTTTTCTATTGTTTTGTATTTTTTTGGTCAGCTCGATGGCAATCCTCTTTGATTAGGTGTCCCATCACTCAAATGGTTCGAATCTCCTTGTGTCGATCGAACTTTTTTGCAGGTCAAGGTTCTAAGACCTATGCATACCGTAAAGTCACTAGTGTGTGAGTGTGATAGGGTCTTTGAAGCTGGTTTCTTGACTTCACCCGGGTTGGTTCACTAGCCACTTTTCACCTATGCGACCTAATTAGAAACATCGAGCAAATGTATGCATTTGAGCAAAGTCTATAGTGAATTCAATCAAAATTGATCTCGATATTCAACATGGCACACATACCTTGATTATTACATGCGAAATGATCTAAAACACTGCCTTGAAACAACACATGACTAAATCGACATGAAAGTGCGATCTTGAAATAAACTAAAACTAAACCTAAACACCGCAAATAGCGCATGAAATACTAAAAGCGAAAAACAACAATATGCGGAACACACTAAAAGACTACATACTACTAAAACCAAAACAACGATAAACAAAACACAAAAAACATAGTACTTTCGATCACTACGTCCCTACCCCGAACAAAATATCCGGTCCATAGCGGTAAGATAAAAACAATAGAGAGTGAGGACTCCACGAAGATCAGCTGCGGTGGAGGTGGTGGAGGAAATTTGGTGGAGAGCCGGGTTGGCGGTGGGCACATGGCGTGTTTGGCGAAGAATGAGGCGATTGGCCGGGGCGTAAGCATGTCACGACGCATGAGCCTCGAGATCTGTGAGAACGGGACGCGCGTTGCTCGGGTCTCGTCGAGAATGCGTCAAGCGCTCGGTGAGGAGAGCAGGGTCCTCGGAGTGCAGGGGAGGGCTGAGAGGAGGCTGCGCTGTGGCTGGCCCGGAGTGGTGGTGGAGGTGGGCGGGCTGGGGGCGGCCGAAATGTCTCCTGAGGATCAGCCCGGGATCCACTGCTGTTAGATACTCGCCGCTCGTCCTCGTCCCGGGAGCTGCCAATGGAGATCATAAACCCCCTGGGGTTGCGGGACACCGGGTGTGTCAGCAGTGTGTGCCTTGATGGGATGAAGCCCGAGCCTCGTGTCGTCTAGGGGCACCAGGCTTGTTTGCCTGACCAAAGATCGGAGAAATTGTCCAGGTTCATCTTGCATCCGGGTTATGGAGGATAGCATCCTGCGATAACTGCGGGCGCTATCGAAGGGTATACCACAGCAAAATGGCATAGGTTTGGAAGCGACGTGAGGCGGAGTCACTTCCTGGCGTTAGTCGTCGAATGAGGCGGCGTGATGAAATGGTGCCCGGTGCTGGGAATGAAGGCGAATGGCAGCCTTTGAAATTAACGCATGACCCGCCTTGTTGATTCTCCACTGCGCGACCATTGGTCGATCGCGTATAATCTCGGGGTAGTGAGATTTTTCGTGGGAAGCGTCGAACTCAGAGGGACGTTCTTGCAGGCGTAATAACTATTGATCGACCGCCTTGAAGTCGACCAATATACCCGCACCGGACTTTCTTGAAGACATGGGGAGCGAGATTGGCGTAGAACTCGCGCACTACACTCATCGCTGCCGGATGAGGTGGTTGGCACAAGGCACGCGCCATCCCTTAGCGCAATTGTCTTTAGGAAAATCATCGGAGGTGGTCAAACCCCTTCTCCTTGATGAAGGATCGGTTTGCAAATGATGCCAAGCCGTCAGCGACCTTTCGAATTCCTGAGCCGCGGGCATCGAATGTGTGGGAGTCGGGTCCTCAGTCGGGCCTAAAACTGGCGGAGACAATTTTGCCTCTTGCCAGACATATTGGACTAGGAGACACGTGGTAGTGGTACCAAAGTGGGCACCTCTGACTCAGACAAAAACACAAACACCTAGTGTGCACTAAAAGAACTCGAACTAACTAGTGACGAATGCCTCAAAATCCTAAACCAAATGACCCTACACTAGACCTACAATTACCTAAGCGAGCAGCTATTGAACCCAGAACCCACCTTGAGTACAAGGGTGCTAGAATACGACCCACAAGCTAGAGGCAGAGGCAGGTGGGAAATGCCACAATGACCTGGAAGGGAAGAGGGTGGCTCGTAGGAGCACAATGGGGGTCGGAGAACAATGGAAGGCCTCCGACCAGTGGAAACAAGGGCTCCGACAAGTCCAGTGAACGCTGGTGCGCAGGGGAAACTAGGGTTTCAATTTGGAGTGTGTGCGGTGAAAAGCCAGAAATGAACTGATCTTGGGCTTAAAAGCGAGGTGGCGATCGCGGCGTCGCGGTCGCGTCGCGACGTGACGAGAGAGCTCACTGAAGCGGCGTCAGCGGCGTTGTGAAGCGGCGTCGGCGTGACGAAGTGGATTTTAATCCGCGTCGGCGTTGGAGGCCGCGATCGCGGCGTGAGCGAACGCGTAAAATGGCGTCAGCGGCGTGAAAATACACGTCGCTGGCGTGACGAGAGGGTGATAATTTGGCGTCGCGGCGTGAAAATACGCGATCGCGGCGTGAAAGCGAAGGGAGTGATAATTTGACGTCGCGACGTGGGAAGTCCACGTCGCGACGTGACAGAGAAAAATTCGAGCATATTGAAGATTTCATGAACATGAACCCCCTCTCTCGTACTTGTGACTCTATGAGCTTGTAATGCGTAGTTGGAACGAATCCTCCCCACGACGCATCAAAACATACGAAAGTAAACAAACAAACCGAAATACGATCACAAATAAAGCCGAAACCTAAAATCGCGAAAATAAACAATAGATCTTGGAGCGAGCAAAGGAAAGTTTAAGAACACTTGGAGTTTGCCTCCCGAGCGCTATGTTTAATGTCGTTAGCTAGGCAATACAGAATCTCCATGTGCTCACGGAACTGAACTCTAGATCTCTTACGGCGTCTTGTGCATTCTTGTCAAAGGAATGATTGCTTAATCTGCGAAACTTCGCCTCCATAATATGGCTTTGGCTCGTTGGGTGGTTCTTGTATTTTGCTTCCGAGGATGTGTAACTTACGCTTGCCGTGTGAAAAGACGGATTTGCGTGAAGGCGACCATGAGACTTGATTTCGGGAAAAAGAAGTTTTAGGCGGGAATTGAATGAAGAACGTTGTCCGGCTGTGAACTCCTTTCTGGTGATGTGTTTGTTGTGCGAGGCTTTAGTCTTTTCTTTATAAATGCGGGCGTTTTCATATGCTTCGTTTACGGGTCGTCTAGTTCGAGTTGGAGCGATCGTTTCTCGCCGGTAATGTACTATCCATGTTTAACTTTTCGATGGCCCGATAGGCACCGATGTTGATTCCAATTCCCGCGCCGGGGAGATGACACGCTCTACCATAGCGATTACGAGCGGTGACATGAGGAGTTTTTAAATCGCGTACGGTATGCCCAGTGCATCATCCATCTTTTTAGACCAATCCGCTACCAGAGCGTTCTTTTGTCTTGTACCAAGTGTGTTTGATTTCGATTTGATACCCTCTGCTTGTCAGTTTATTTGCGGTGGTATGCAAAGATGTCTGATAAGGCGTACCCCATACTTGCGAGACCTTGTCAGGTACCTTATTGCGAAATGTGTACCATTATCGTGATCAAAGGCTCGAGGAGTTCCAAAGCGTGAGAATATATTCTTAACTGCAGAGGTGAGCCACAACCTTGGCATCAGTGGTGCGTGTAGGAATCGACTTACACCCACTTTGAGACATAGTCTCTTTGCCCAGCAAGATGTCTGATTCTTTGTATGATGCAGGAAATGGTCCCATGAAATCCATTCCCCATAAATCGAACACTTCTACCTCCAAAATGGGATGCATGGGTGGTTCGTCCTTTCTAGAGATGTTCCCTATTCGTTGACATTTGTCGCAAGTGGACACGAATTGATGAGCATCTTTAAACAAGGAAGGCCAGTAAAGCTTAGATTGAAGAACCTTAGGCTATTGTTCTGCGTCACCCAGTGTCCACCACACGGTAGGGTGTGACAATGGTTTAGGAATCTTTCTTGCATTTCATCTTCAGGCACACATCTCCTTATTACTGATCAGCCTGGTCACGTATAGAATTGGCTCCTCAAATAGTAGTGTTTCAAGTGTCGAAAAAACCTCTTCTTAGCGATAGTTAAATTAGGAGGGACCACTTTAGATACCAAATAATTCACATAATCTGCGAACCATGGAACTGCCCTCTTTTCCTCAATAGCTAGGAGTTTCTCGTCTGGAAATTCGTCATTCAATGGGACATCATCTCTGGCCCCTTCCAGTCGTGAAAGATGGTCTGCCACTAGGTTTTCAGTGCCTTTCTTGTCTTTAATTTCCATCAATTCTTGCAACAGAGGACCCACAGTGTCGGGGTTTTGCATCTTTCTTGGTCATCAAGTACTTAATGGCGGGAATGATCGGTGTGCACCACTGACCTTGTTGCCAATTAAATATGGCTGAACTTGTCAAAGCAAACAGTAGCGCGATCGCTCTGTAGTGGCATAGTGGTGACATCATTCAGTTCTACTAGCATAATAGATTGCACGAAAGATTTTCTCCTCGTTCACGCTTAAGAAGCGCACAATCATAAAGTCATTTGGCGTCACACATGAGTTGAAGCGGAAAAGACCAATACGGTGCCCGCAATGATAATTTGAAACCAACTTATCCTTCAACGAAATGCATGCAAACATTGCGGAGCTCGAACTCAAATGGGATCCCTTGGACTAGTAGGTTGGGTATCGGTTTTGCAATCATGAAAAATCCTTGATGAACCTTTATAAAATCGGCGTGGCCTGAAAACTTGAATCCCTTTGCGGCGAGGGTGAGTAACTCTCGATTGCCGATCTTCGCCTATCTACCTCTATCCCTCTTCTTTGAATCAGATGTCGAAATACCCTCTTGTACCATGAAATGGCACTTTTCTAATTAATTACTAAGTTGGTCTCTTCACATCTTTGGTACAGCTCTCGAGTTTTCTAAACAATTGTCAAATGAATTTCCATTCTTGTCGTCCATGAAGATCTGTCGTCTTTTCCACCGTAATACGGAAAATATGGCCATCATACATCATTTGAAAAGTACGGTGCATTGCACGGTCGAAAGAGGCATCCGGCCGGAAGGCAAATGTTCCATAAGGACAAGTGAATGTTGTCTTCTCTGATCTTGGGGGCTATGACGATTGGTTGTAGCAGGAATATCCATCTAAAAAGCGATAATATTCATAACACAACTGATCGTCGGTATACGATCTAAAAAGCGGCAAAGGAAGAGTGATCTTTTAGTGGCCTTGTTGACTTTCGTAATCAATACAAATCCTCCCACCGATAGCGTTCGCGATGAGGTAAGATGTTGTTTAGTCACGATGTGATTGTTCCTCCGCTAGCCGACCTTACACAGTGGGTTTACCCGTACAGCATGCGAAATGGGATAAATCACCCAGTATCTAGCCATTTAGAACCTCTTTAGAACTACCTCCTTCATTGTCGGATTTAACCTCCTCTGCAGCTTCCAACGGTTTGTCCATCTTCTAATAAAAATACAGTGCATGCACTGCATAGAGAAGGACGAATCCTTTTAGATCGGCTAGAGACCATCCAGGAGTGCATGCGTGATCGAGAAAGGACTCGGTAAACTATATCTTCCTCCAGTGCGATTCGAATCTTTGAGATAATCACGGGTAGCGTAGATTCGACCCCAAGGTATGCATACTTCAAATGGCTAGGTAGAGGTTTTTGTTCCATTGTGGGTGGTTGCTCAATCGATGGGACCGGCGTTTTAACTCCTTCTCTAAAGATTGATATTTACGTCTGTTATTATTAGAAAAGAGTCCATCCATTTGACATATTCTTACGCCTCTTCGCTCGGGTTCTCGAGACTCATTCTCAACTAGGCTAGTCTCGAAAGATTGGTGAGACCACTTTGACTAGACATATAGCCTCGACCATTTCGGCCATCAACCCAGTATCACTTTGTTCGGGTGTCCTCACGACTAAACACATTGAACTTTACTTCTTTCTTCTTGTACTCTCGGTTCAGTTAAGCCCTACGTACATCAATCATTGCAGACGAGTTGCAGAAATGGTCTTCCCAAGATTATCGGTATTTCTTTATCTTCCTCCATGTCTAAAATAATGAAATCTTGCTGGAAAGATAAACATGCGATAGCTACTAAGACATCTTATTATCCCTCTCGGATGCTTCAAAGATCGTACGCGGTTGGTGGTTGTGGTCGAGCGGGCCTCTCTAATCCCAAACGGCTTGGAGATGGATAAGGGCATAAGATTAATCTTGCACCCAGATCACATAAGCTCTCTCGAAAATAAGCGTTTCCAATTGTGCGGGATAGTGAAAGCTGCACGGATCCTTAAGCCTGCGGTAGCACCTCTGAAGGATGCTTTGCATTCCTCGGTTAGTTCAGCGTACCGAAGTCCAACTAATCTTCTCTTATGGGATAATATGTCTTTCATGAATTTTACATAACTGGGCATCTGCTATAGGGCATCAGCAAATGGGATATTGATATGCAGCTTTTTGAACACATCCATGAATTTAGTGAATTGCTTATCCAGTTTATGCTTCTTGAGACGTTGTGGAGTAGGAACGATATGCTGGTCTTTGCTTCAATAAGGGTCTCGATGGCCCACATTTCTCTTGGGATTTATTCTTTGTCTGCATCATCTTTTTGCTCTGGCTGAATGACCTTCTCAGTCTCTATCTGTTCTACGACTGGGGGTTGCAACTGTGATTCCAATTCTTTCCCACTTCCGGTATGGCCCAGCTTTGCTGCTTCGTTCCATCTCTTCTTGGGTTAACCACGGTGCTCGGCAAGAGCAGGTTGCCTTCTGTCGGTAAGTTTGCCATTTGGCCCGTTGTGCCTTGAACTTCTCGGTTGTCTTTGCTTGATTGTTTAACTGGGTTGCTTGCTGTTGCATGTTTGCTTTAGTTTCATTCATGAAAGCGAGAGTGGAAGTTAACATCGTCTTCAGAGCTTGTTCTAAATCGATTTTTCTCGGGTGGTTCGTGGCTCGGTTTGATGGCGCCAATTTACGGTTATTACGCCACCCATACCCTTGATTGTTCGACTATTAAGTTCGTTATTACGCCACCCTTATTGCGATTGATAAGCTTGTTCCACAGTGGTCACTCTTCTTATAGTTAGTCCCAATACTAGACCTGTCTTGGGCTTGCTCAGCTGTAGGGTTTTTGGTGTGATCTGGTATTATGCTTGCCTCCACAAAATTCACATAACTCCCATGGATTGGATTTGTATAGGCGTTCGTGGTTCCTTCTTGTCTATTCAAGCACTTAGTCGAATTTGTGCCACATGATTCACCGAGTTGTTTAGGACCTCATTATACGTGCCACCGTGTGGTGGCCTTATAGGCCGATTAGTGTTGGTGTGACATCTTCTAAGATCTCATACGCAGTGCATTGGTTTTCTTCATCGATAGCTTCTCCGGTGAAGCATCAATCATTGTTCGGGTTGCATTTCTCAGACCATTATAAAGGTGGACTTGCATCCATGCGGTTAGTCGGTGGTGTGGGCGCTTAAATAGTCGTGGACGTCCCGTATACGCGAGGTTCTCCCATGAAGTTGTCCCAAGCGTATATTGATTTCTTGCACCCGGTTATTGCAATTTTCGACGGTGGGAAGAACTTGGTCGAAGACCACACCAAATCATTCCGCCTTAGTAATGGAATACGGTGGTTGTAGTTAGCCGAGTGTTTGGCCCCATCCCCCAGAGTGTAGAACAATGGTAACACGAGCTTCTTCATTAACTTCCGTTGTATTTGATAGTATGTCGCCAAACCGGAGTTAGTCAAATGCATGTTCGGGTTCTCATGGGGTAGTCCATGGAATAAGATGATACGAAGCTTATCTATGTTGTGGTACGACTTCAATTCGAATTGTTTGCTTGAATAGGTGGTCGTCCGATGGTTGTTTGAGCGGTCGATTATTATCTGAACTCGTAATAGCATGAAAGGATCATCACGTTTGTATGATAGCTGGGTGCTTGATTCCTTCCATGATTCCCATTTAGACCTCGTGGTTTAATTACGTTCAATGCGAATTTTGTTCTTCAGTGTTTTCCATGTGACTATTGGATTTCTAATACGTTACGTTCTCTGTTCTGTTGTAATCGTGCGAAGTGCTACGGCTCGGGATCTAAGCAGGTGTTGGTTATTTTGATCTCGTGTCGTAGCCTTCTTGAAACCTATCTTGCAATAACACACGAGATAGAAAAACCAAGTTACCGGCGCTTGTAAATAAACAAAGTAAGAAAATTTCAGAGTAATATCTATTTGCTTAATTCTCTATATCAATTCAATCCTGTCCCCGGCAACGGCGCCAAAAACTTGACAGGCGGAAAACGCGGTGTATAAAATATACGCCTATATGCGCAAGTGCAGCGTCGCGAGTAATATAATTATTGCACAAATTAGATACGGATATCGATCCACCGAGGACGGTATATTGACTCTGAGTTACGCTTTTTAGATAATATCTGAAAAGATGACTCTAGGAGGGAATTCAAATATGTAAAGATTACCTAAACTATTGATTCAATTAAAGTATTGGTTTTGAAGCCTAGGGTTATATCTCCCCCTGTCACGTTCGATGGATTGCTTTTCTAAAGATATTGTTATTCAATATATTTATAATATGTCACTGGCGAGGTGATCTTGCCTATGAGATATCTCTCTCGAGGTATATCCTTTGTCTCGTGACTAGAATCGAGTATATCTCTACCTCGACTGGTATTCGAAATGCTTAAATGTTTCTAACCGGATGCCACCTTCGGGTTGAATATCTTTATTAAGCAGGGCTCATTTGTTACTCTACCAGATCTGAATACCCTCATCTCCCGAGATCTCGGATCTCGATCTGATTATGCTAATGTTGGCCAGACATTATCATATAATTAAACTACAGGTATAGAATAGATATGACAATTTATAAACAACTGAATAACATAAAAGATCAATCTTTAATCCATCACATATGACAGGGTTCGATGTAACCCTAGAAAGAGTCACAGAACATAATGAAGAAAGAAGAGAGAAAATGTTTATTGATAAAAACATCATTCTAATATCCCAGAAAATATCAAAAAATGAAAAGCGGTACAATTCAGGGCACCTCGAAGCTAGTGTCCTTTCGACAAGGCTTAGTGCCTCGATTAGTCGCCTCAGATACCACCCAATTTAGAGCCATTCGTGCGTTAAAGTGAAGTGCAGATTTTGGCGGTGGCGTCATGACGTGGTGACGTCAGCGGCGTGGTGGCGTCGTGACGTGGTGACGTCGTGACGTGGTGACGTCGCGACGTGGTGACGTTCCCATTCGTTGACTTCTGCGTTGTTGACCCGACGTCGTGACGTCGCTACGTGGGACGTCGCGGCGGTGAGGAGCGTCGCGGCGTGGCGATCACTTCCTTACTGTTCTCATTGTTCCAAGCGCTTCAAAAGTTTGCTCTTTGCGCTCCGATGAACGCAGCCACACGGTTACCAAATCGGGGATCTAGCCACGCAAAAAAACTATAAAAATTACTATAAAATAAATGTGAAAATGAAGCAGAGAAGCGAGTGTAAGATGAGTGTTTTAGGCACTCATCAAGCCCCTCGACGGAATTAAATCAAAAAACCGCCGCTAACCCGGCTTAGGTGGGGTAATCGAAATGAGGAAAAGCCCCTACCTCTTGGAGCGTGAAAGCTCTAGGAAGTCGGTGGATACTTCTAAACCGCAACATTCGATCTTCGAACTCTTACGCTCGATCACAATAATCTTGTCATTTTTCATTGTGCCACGCGTAGCCTTCGTTGAGTAGATGAACTTTAAGTTTTAGCCCGACAAATTCTGACTGACGGATCTCCGTAGATCGTAGAGAAAACTTTTGTTTTCTTTCCCCTTCTCTCCCTTTCTCTCTGCGCCTTATGCGGAGAAAAAAGGGCTTTCTTGCCCTTCTCGCTTCCCCACACTTTTGGTTACACGTCGCACCATGTGTCCTTTCTTTGTCCGAGATTACATTTTTCGACTCGTAACAATTTATTTCGTTCCAGTTTAAGTTCAAATTCTTTTAAAATGAACTTCACTTAATTTATTTTCCAATTTCGAGATTTTTTTCAAAATTCCCGTTTTTTGGGTCCACTAGGCCGAGACGCCCCGAAAATCATGAAAAATCCGATTGTCTCGGAATTCAACGAAATTCATCTAGGTAACTAGATTTGTGAGGGCAATCCACGGTGAGGTGTTTTTGTCGTAGATATGTAAAAAATCCCGAGTTTTGGCTTGTATTAAAGCGATAATTTACCGTATTGCCCTTTTCAGAAAATTGATTTTTCTCGGGTTTTACAAGTGGATGATGTACGAAACATCCGAGATGTGGCTGTTGGTAAAGATAAGAGGAAGGAGAGACAACCTTCTACTTCTAGTTTGGGGAAGAAGTAGAGGACTTTTACTCCGTAGGGGTTTCAAGGACAAGGCTGTGGTTATCAGGGTCAAGGCCGAGGTCGATCATCTTTAGGAGGGAGATATTTTAAGGCTTACATCCAGCCTAGGCAGGGGACATGTTACCACTACCATCAGCCCGGACACCTGAGGCGAGATTGTCCTCAGAGGCATGAATTCTAGAGTTATGGGACACCTCAGTCCCAGTCATCAGTGGGACGTGCAGTGTGATTTGTTCCTCCTTACTACGCCAGGCAGGGAGAGCAATGCTCCCGGTCGCCGAGGCAACGGACGGGGCCACTATGCCTTGGTGAGGCCGGATGGGCGGTCGGGTGAGACCGGGGCTCCTGAAGTTGGGACGGGGACCCCGAGGGCGTGTCTACGCCATTACACCTTAGACTGAGATTACAGATTAGTCGGTTATTCAAGGTATGTTAATACTCTCGCACCAATGGACAAGAGTATTGTTTGATTCTGGTGCATCTCATTCTTTTGTTGTTGCATCATGTTGTGGACTCTACTCGATCCATGGTAGGGCGCCCATAGCTTTCCAAATGAAGAAGAAAAGTTCGGTGCTTTCGAGTTTTGGAAAATCCGTCCCTTGGGAGGAATGGTTTTGTTTGGAGTCGCCACTTACTTTTTATTTTTATTTTGTTAAGGGGAAAATTAAGTAAGAAAAAAAACCCTTAATGACTCAATTAAGGAAGAGCGGTCCTCTGAGAAACATGAGTGCGGGTTTGAGTTAGGTTACATATTGGGAAGGTACCTCATGTGAGGTATCACCCCTCTAAGCTCGAAACTTGGTCTCTACTAATGAATTGGGTATGTGGAAGCATGGGTCAAGATCGAGACCGGTCTCTAGTTATGATTAGGCCGAATCCGCAGCCCTAGTGGTATCTAGCATGTAAGAACACTTTCGACAAAAGAGGCAAATTGCGCGTACCTGTGGTCCTTGGCCATGAGCTACATCGAAAGGTTAGTGATAAATATATGGCGTGCATGAAACTCAAACAACCAGCATCCATGTGAAATACATTTACCCGACATTAAAGCACATACACCTTGGTCCCTAGCCCAGCGTTGTAGGAAGAATTGAGCTAATCGACCACCAATCGCAACATAAGCTTAAACATAATGTATGCATATGAATATCAAACCAAATGAACAATGTGCCAATCTCAAACATCAAAACAAATCAAGCTTTCTTAACCCACATTTCTCACAAATTCAAGGTGGGCCCTCCTCAATTCACACTAGGCTGAAGTTTGGACTCTGACAAAGTCTACAAGTGTCTTCCAGAGCGAATGAGCTTGAGCCCACAGGAAACGGGCTTGAAGCGAGCTAAAGGATGAGCTTCGAAGCTATCTGTGAGCTTGGAATTGAGAGAAAATCACCAAATTTGAATTAGAATATTCCATAAATAATAAGGAAACCAACAAGATGAACAATGCATGATTAAGGCGATAGTGAGAACGACTTGAAACAATCCGTCGTTTTCTAAAACCCGGGGTTGCCCAGGAAAAGAACACATGTTAGGCCGGTTCCAATGGGTTATTGGTGAAAAAATTATCAAATTTCACGAAGAATTCCTGATAGTAAGAGAATCTAACAAAAATGGTGCATGATTAGATTTTGGATGGGGAGATATGATGAAACAAGCCCAGTGCTCCTCATTACGACGCCTCAGTAAACTCTGATTGAGTTCAAACCTCGGGAGGACCCACTTGCTTCCTATGGCACGATGCCAATAAATACATACGCACTCAATGTACCACATACAAACCCACCCGAGGCTCGGAGACCTACTAAGACTAAAAGGACCCTAACGATGCCATATGAGAACCATGGGTGAGTGTGACACCCATAGGATAAATGCAAGTGTTGAGGGACATAATTGAGGGTCTACAAATATGCCCCTCTTCAGTAGAGTGAATGAATGAGTGAATCGTGGGTGCAAAGTGAAAGCGATGCAAGAGTGAAATGAACTCTAGTGAAGAACCCATATGACCAACAATTTTGTCCACTACCTGAATGCAGAGGCTGGGCGGGCCCAGTCGCCACGACGGGACTAATAGAAACACAGGCACGATACTTGGGAAGATGAAGATCCAGGACACGATCTTGAGTGAAGATAAAGAAATCCAGAATTCTGATGTCGAAAAGAATGCGTGAAATCCAGAGCACAATCTTGGGAGGGGGCAGAAACAAAAGGGAGGGATCGAGATCAAAGCACGATCTTAGGTCAGAGATAGGAAATCAGGACACGATCTTAGGAAGAGATAATGGGGAATTGGGACACGATCTGCAGAGGATCAGGGAAACAAAGAAGGTATCGAATCGGCACGATGCTGGAGAAGATAGGGAAATCTGGACACGATGCTGGAGAAGATAGGGAAATCTGGACACGATGCCGGAAAAGATAATGAAATTCGGACACTATGCCAGAAAAGATAATGAAATCCTGGCACGATGCCTGAGAACCCGAAACAAAATAAGGTACTAATCTAGGCACGATGCCGGAGAACCTGAAACAAAAGGGGGTATCGAATCCGAGCACGATGCTAGAGAAGATGAGGAATCCAAACATGATGCCGAAAAAGATAATGAAATCCGGGTACAATGCCAGAGAACCCGAAACAAAAGAAATAATCGAATTCAGGCACGATGCCGGAGAACCTGTAACAAAAGAAATTATCGAATCAGGGCACGATGTAGGAGAACCCGAAACAAAAGAAAGGGATCGAATCTGAGCACGATAATGGAGAACTCGAAACAAAAGAAAGGGATCGAATTCAGGCACGATGCTGGTGAACCCGAAACAAAAGAAGGGATCGAACGTGTCCAAAGGCGCAAAGAAGGGGCTATGCCCCAGTCTAAGGTATCAATATTGTAACACCCCAAAATATACCCTAGGATTTTTCTAATATATTTAGGGTATATTCTGTATTAAATTTGAATTTTTCTTGAATTTATCAGTGTTGTCATAAAATAGATGATAAAGGCTAGATATGGTAGCCTACTATGCAACTTAAATGAAATTAATGCTTTAAATGAACAAAAATGAGAAATAAACCAAGGAAGGCTTAAACCAAACAAGGCCTTAAGCATAAGTTAAATAAGACCACTTTTGGTCTTCAAAAATGAGGGGATTTACGTTTTGGCTTTGGAGGAGAGGAGCTAGGGTTTCCATTGGAGAAGGAAGAAGGTCCTCTTGTGGGTGATTTATTTCCAAGATTCTTGGTTCAAGAAGAAGAATCAAGAGGAAGAAGAGCTAGGGTTACAAGTTTTGGAAGAAACAAGGTTAGGAACTCTCCTAATTATCTTTGATTTTGTTTAGGGTTTGGTAAAACCCTAATTACTCCATGATTTCAGTTTTTGTGACTTTATAGCATACTTTAAAGTTATATTCTTGAAGTAGTTTGGGTTGATAGTGAGTGTGGGGTAAATATATGGAAAAATGGCCATTTACAGCCATTTTTAGGTTATTTCCCGCAGATACTACTAGTACCAGTCAGAAGTGATACTCTTAGGTACCTAAGCGCAGGTGGGCATAGTGCAGGTACCCAGATCATAAGTGTCTGGGTACCACTTGCTAAAATTTGATGTGGTCACAGGGTACCACTTGTAAATTCTGGAAACACCCATTGTCCTAAAAATTGAAATTTTGAACTCTAAGACCCTAATAAGGTCGTGTAAGAGTCTCGACATGTATATGTGACATAAAATATGTTATGTACCTCACCACCTCGGTGAAGTGAATGTCGAAGGGCAAACATAGTGTTGTACCCCTTCTCTGTTTTCTGTGACATCTGATTAAGCATAACGAGTATACGCTGAAATACATATGATAGTATGCACGTTTATGACCGATCATGAATAAAAAGGGATAAGTGCTAAGGCACTCCTGATATAGTACTCTGGTACTCCTGATAAGTGTTAAGGCACTCCTGATATAGTACTTGGTCACTCACTTAGTGCTAAAGAGCACTCTGTACGGTGCCGGCACTCACCTTTAATCACTACGACACTCACGATATGTGGGGCGGACCACATTTCGCCATTCCTTATTCATGATTCCGATTACAACATGCAAATACACCATATCTTCTTTCTCTTATACAGTCTAAACAACCTGAATATGAAAGAATATGATTAATGATCAGTATGTTTAAGGACTTGATTAGTGCCCAAAAAGTGCTATTTTGAACCCTAGTTATTATAGGTTTTGAGTGCTTTTTGTGTACTAATAATTCAAATTAACCCAATTGGCACGTTAAGGTCCTTTATCTTCTTGATCGCTTTTTTGTAGGTATTTTGTAGTTTTAGTTGGCTCTTGATACCATTTTTTTTGTCGTCGGTCCTAGCATAAAGTTCGGGTTAATCATCAAATCAAGAATCCAGTCTCGGAAAAGCTTGAAGTCTGAGGAAAGTTTGAAGTCTTTGAAGGCACGAAGTATGAGACCCCCTTCCCCAGTGACGGGAAATCTGTGACTCCACGGTAACCTCCCGGACAAACTCGCTCGTGACGAGTTACCACGCCATGAAGCTAAGCCGTTAAAGCTAGCTGAAGCGTATTTGGAAGCGTGGGTTATAAAAATTTTCATTTTTCTATCAAAATCCACACCTTTTAGATTTAACGAAAATCCAGGCGGCCTACTTAGGCGCACGATTGGTCGAGCCAAATACAAAATCCTGTATAAAACAAAAATACACTCCGATGTTTCCAGATGTCCATTCTGACAATAAAGGACCTCGGTCCTCATCAAAACTCAGATAAGGATCGATCGACATAATTTTGTACTTAACTGTTTTCTCAAAACCATGCATGCATATTTTAAGATATTTACATATACAAAATGCCTACATTTAGCTTTTTACTTATTTTAATTTACCTTATCTTATATATAATCCTGTATGGCGTCTAAGACAGAGGATCTGGAAAGGTCTTTCGGCCGGCACACGCACTGAAAAATTATTTTAAAAACGAAGCGTGAGCGAAGCGGGCTGGAGTGAGTACTATTAGTTCTAAATCTTTGCTATCTAACATTTGTACCTCGATATGAAAATGCGTACGAAATGGTTAAAAGCTGTTTTATGAAAGCGAGTTTTTAGTGCAAAACACCTTTAACTATCCCCGAAAACTATTTCTTGTTGAAGCTGTTTACCAGCTGGCTGAAAATTGTTCGAAAACTAATTACTGGCTGTTGAAATACGTTACGAAAACTATTTACCGCTGCTGGCTTGTGTCGATGGTGGTTAATATTTGAAAGTGCTATCGCGTAAATCAAGTACCCGACCACTTTGTGGCCCATTACGAAATACCACTAGAAGTGATGCCTCGGAACCTCGGAACTTTGGCATCGGTAGTGAACCTCGAATACTACGGCTAAGATGGTCGGTGAACACGGCGGGATCTAACATAATGGAACCTCGGAACCAAAATGCTCGGTAGTGGAACCTCGGAATAACACCTCATCGCTATGTACTAAGTCAGTGATCATACTATATACCTCGAATGTGTGCGAGGAGGGCGACTCATATAAATATATACTATATCCCAACCCCGATTAGGCCAGTTGTATAGTTGAATCATAATATCCCATAGCATTGCCATGCACGGTCGAAATACATCTGGCCAGGAAGGCGAAAGAACACATTGCCATCTAGGGGTTTTGCTAAACCAAATAAGTTGTTTCTTAAATGCGAAATCAAACTTTTAGCTGGTATAACAATTGAGAGGTAAAAAAAAAATAACATAAATCTATATTTTCAAAGCACTTTACAAACTGTAATTTAAACACTTTTCGTTTTAGAAAATGATTTTGAGTACTCACCTTTTCTCGACTAATTTCTTTCAAATCACTTATCCGACACTCTAGATTCTCGTCGGATGCTCAAATCGCCTACACAATTCATTAGTGCAAAATGCCCTCAGTTTAACGTTTTTAACTATAAAACATACGGGCTTTCAAGTGACTATGTCAGCGAACCGATTCTATGAAACTTTACGTGCTAGTCCATTTAAAATGGACATCGATAATATGATGTAAATTGACCCAGAAATGTCCATACACATTAAATGCCCCCATAAAAACTATCGATTTAGCAAACTTTTGACTAAAGGGACTTTCCGTAGAATCTAAAAATGCAGAAACATTTACGAAAATTCAGGTCGAGCTTATTAAGGCTACACTCACGAAATTTCAGCTTGAAACTTATCAGCAGTCCAGAAATTATTACATTTGTGAACCACGGTCAAAATTCTAAAATTCATAAACTCGGTCTAAAATTTTGGGATGAAGTTCGACCTTTCATAGTCTCTAGAAAATTTCAGAAAACCATTATATACATTTGAAACAAATAACACAAATAAATAATTTCTATACAAAGTTTGACAAAAAGGCTAAGATAATATTGGTACCTATCGTGCTCTCTTCAGCGTATACCAATTTTGCCTTACTAACTCAAACGCCCTCTGATCCAGATTTCCATAGATGCGAAAGAAAGCTAAAGAAAAATAAAAATATTTCTCTCTCACCTCATCCTGCGCCCTCTGTCATTCAGTTTGTAGTTAGTTTGCTTTTTGTTTTGTTTTTGTTTTCTTTTTAATTATTATTCTTTTCTTTAATTATTATTCTTATTATTTAGATAAATAATTTCTATTGCCCCATTCGAGGTCTATTTCTATCTGAGAAAAGAAATTTTATTTATCGCGTGAATATTAATCTTGTCATTTTTCGAGATTTTTCTAAAATCCGTTTCATGTTTCACTCTAAACGTGCTAGAAATTCGTAAAATGTTAGGCATCTTAGATTTAGCAGCTTTCACTTGGAGTTCTTAGATTTGAGGCAGACTTAACGACACGGTCGGATTCGTCATCAAAGATCTAGAGAATTTTGAAACTTCACTGAACTATTTGGCAATTTATTATTATTATTTCTTATTTAAACTTCCATTAATTATACTTTCACCTCCACTTTCCTTAATTGTAAAAGTGCCACAATTCTTTGAAAACTTTATAATTTCACCCATAAAACAACTTTGAATTCTGTGCCTTTAAAATAGGAAGCCCTTGGTGTACATACGGTTACATCTGTACCCTCTCGGACCAGTGTTGTGAAGTACGAGAAACGGGGAAAATTCGCGCCTTTGTAGGAATTTTCGCATGCACGAAATTTTTACTGGCTGGCAGCGAGAGTCTATACCTTTCCCATTTTCAGCTGACGACTCAGATTTGCTTATTTTCCTTTATCACCCTTGATGTATCTACATTAACATGAATTATTTGGGTTTTCACTTCATTCTGGTATATATAGCCATTTTGTATACTGTTGACCTAACTTACCATTAGATAGAAGAAAACACGGGGTGCTCTGTTTTTATTCTCCAATGTCTCTCTCTTTTTCTCTCCTTTTCTCTCACTTTCTCGACAACAGCGCTCCCTTGAGAATGGCTCAGGAATGCTTGGCTAAACCCCCTCATCCTTGAAGAGAGAGGAGGGCTACTAGGCTAAGGATGTGAGGTATCACATAGAGGATTCTCCACAATGTTTAATGTAAGCATTTATTGTCATTCATGTTCTGTATTTTAACTTTAGGTTTAAAAGCCCTTAGATACATCTGTGACCCGATATGCGATCTTTTAGGATCGAGTGGATGCTTACCATTGGAACGACATCCATTAGTTGTGATGTACGAGCCTCGTAGAAGTTGATTGATTGTTGGATTCTCACTTAAGACATAAATGTTTAGTAAATGCTTTATGTGAAAAGGAAAATGTGCGGGGGTTAGTTTTAAGAAGTTAAATGCCAGTCGGTTCGGGAAATGACTATCTCATCATCCCAATGCGAGGAAATGGGCAGGGACCTCTGTATCACCCTTTCAGCCCGAATTTGCCGGGCGGAAGCGAGGTGTATAAAATATACGCCTATATGCGCAAGTGTACGCGTCGCCCCAAGTAGTATAGTGTACTCGTGGTATAGATATCGATCCACAGGGACAGGTGTATTGACTACAAAGGTTCTGCTTTTTAGATAATATCCCCGAGAAAGATGACTCTAGAAGAGAATTCAAATATGTAAAGATTACCTAAACTATTGATTCAATTAAAGTATTGGTTTGAAGCCTAGGGTTATATCTCCCCTTGTCACGTTGATGGATTAATCTTCTAAATATGTTTATTTATTGGTACTCATTTACAATATGTCAATGTGAGGTGATCTTTTCTACGAGGTATCTCTCTCTCGAAATTATATCCCAGCCCATCATGCGAATAGAATCGGGTATATCTACATCGGGCCTGAGTGTCAGGAAATACGTAATGTCAACGATTGCGCCGGGTTCGAATATCTCTGTTCACCAGAATCATTGAAGTCTACTCTACCGAGATCCTTGAATACCCTTATCTCTCGAATCTCGGATCTCAGTGTAATTATACTTGATGTTGGCGGACATCGACATACGATTAAATCATGGGGCATATAATGATTTGGCATATTGAGAAATATTGAATATCTCAAAAGTTTCAAACTTTAAATCAAACATATGACAAGGTTCGATATAACCACAGAAATAAATCTAGAACATCATGAATGAAAAGAAGAAAATGTTTAGAATTAAAAACATCATTCTCTGTCAGAAAATATCAAAAACAATGAAAGCGATTAAATCCAGGGCACTTCCTTGAAGTGCGTGTCACTCTGCTCACGGGTGTTGCGCGCCGTTCATGGCTTCCCGATGCGCTTTTTGGATCGCCGTGCTTTGCACCGTGATGGGGTCGCGGATCGCCGGTGTGGCGGCGTGGAGGCGTCGCGACGTGCGCTAGCGTCGCGGCGATGAGGCGTCAGCGGCGTGGCGGCGTCCGCGGCGTGGAGGCGTCGCGATGTGGAAGGCGTCAGCGGCGTGGCGAATACTTCATCGCCTTGTTCCCATTTGCTCCAAATACGCTTCCTAACTGCTGCTCTTTTTCGCTGATATACATTCCCCAACGGACATCAAATCGATATTCTAGCACAAAGCTATAAAATTACTCCTAAAATACGCTGGGAAAATGGAAGGCGGCAGTATAATATGGAGTGTTTTAGGCACTCATACACCCAACTTAGTTTCTTGCTTGTCCTCGAGCAGAGCCGACTCAACAAGACACACTTTACAACCCTAATGCAACTAACACTAAGACAGTGTTGCACATGCTGAAAAATAGGGGATCAAATTGGACTGACTCACACTCCCACTGTGTTGCTCGAAGTTCACAAAATGCATACAGATATTTGACTTCCAGAAGATTCGGTTGAAATAGGTAGAAGTGACTAGTGCATCAAATCCCATGATATTCAATAGCCTTTCTATGAAAACCCTATGTGCTTATAATGAATGACCTCCCGACATATGCCTAGGTTGAGCACCCCCGAGGCACCAGGCTCACTCACATTTGGGAAGAAACTAACTAGAAAGGATAGGAACCTTTATTTTTCATGACCTAATGCACAGAAACTTCGTACCTAAAATTAATGGAAAAACCTGGTACCCGAGAATTTTTAGCCAGAGTGTTCTTGTAGGGGATCAGGTAGTGTGACTCCCACCCCGAGTTAGTTAAGGGCACCGGGCATTAAATTCCTTCAAACTTCACCGAACACTCCAACGAACTCGAGGCCCTAGGTTGCGTGAATGATCCATCTTACATCCCATGGCAGGCCGGTGGGAGTGACTGACTCCGACCGATTGGCTCGGGGCATTAGGCTTTGACATGCCCTTCAGACTGTGCCCGGGATTACGATTGGATGATCTCGCTTATTCTTATCTGAGATACCTATTGCGTCATTTGTCTTTTCTTTTCACTTTTCTATTGTTTTGTATTTTCTCTTTTGGTTGGGGCTCGATGGCAATCCTCATTAGTGTCCGTACTTAAATGGTCAGGTCTCAGGTTAATTATTCTGATGGTTGGTCTCGCGCTATCGTACTGAAGGTCATTAGTGTGTGAGTGTGATGAGTTCTTGAAGCGGTGTCTTATTTACTCGAGGTTAGTTGCTGCCAACATAAATCCTATTCAAGCTAATTACTAAGCATCAAAACATTGTATGCATTTGACGTCATGTTAATCGTGAATTGATCAAAGTGATCTCGATTTTAACATAGCTTTTCTGAACCACTTTGTGAATTATTACATATAAAGATTGACTAACTGTATGAAACGAACTACACATGACTGAATAATCACGGACTAAACATGAACTAAATAGAAACACAAACATCTTTGAACCCAGATAAAACCGTCCACCCAGTAAAAACACTAAAACAAAACATAACTAAAACAAAATAAACCATGATCACACACCGAATAAAATAACCCGGTGTCCTCGTGGGGCGAGAAATAAATAGTAGGGTGAAAGGGACTCCCGGTGATCAACTGCGGTGGTGGTGGTGGGGTGATGAAGCGGATTTGACGTGCGGGCTGCGGGGCCGCTGCTGGCGCAAAATGGTGGTGCGGTTGGCGGGGCCGTCACATATCTGCCGCGGAGGCCTCGAATCTGTGAGGCCGGGGTGGTGCTCCGGTCGTTTCACGTCGAATGCGTCAGCTCGGTGAGGGAGAGCAAGGTCCCTCCCCAGAGTCTGAGGGCTGGAGGAGGCTGCCTTTGTAATTTCTTTGGGGTGGTGGTGGAGGTGGACTAGGAACCGGAGCGCTTGATGTCTCACAGGGATCGCCAGGGATCCATAACGAGCCGATGCACGCCAGCTCGTTATACCGTCTGGGAGCTCGTGGCCGAATCGTAGGTCCCCTCGGGTTGCGGGACACGAGGTGTGTCGCTTGCGATATGGCTGCAGTTGGGTGAAGCCCAGTGTCGGTGTGATCGAGGAGCACCCGGCGCTTGTTTACCTGAAGCGAAGATGTCGAGAAGGGGTGTCGGGTTCGTCTTTGCGTCCGGTTATGGAGGATGGCATCCTCGATAACCTGCCCTGACATGGGTATACCACATAAGATGGCATAGTTGGTGCGACGTGGGCGGTCGCTTCACACACGTTCGGTAAGGTCGGATGGGGCGCGGCGTGGTGAAGTGGTGCGGACAGGAATGAAGGCGAATGCTTGGCCTTGAAGTGGCTGCGCCAGTACTTCATGATTCTCCACTCACCTGACCATTTGGTGATACGCGTATAATCTCGGGGTGGTCGGGGTGCTCGCGGGCCCGTCGGCTTGACTCGAAGGGACATGCTACAGGCTGTAATAACTATTGATGACTCATGGCTGAGTTCGACGTCGCCGCACCTGACTCTCTTGAAACATGGGAGCGAGATTGGCGTGAGCTTCCGCGCACCACACTCATGTCATTTCTTTGGATGAGGTGGTTGGCACAAGGCACGCCATCCCTTAGCCGCGATGGTCTTGCGGAAGAAATCATCGGGGTGGTGAAACCCCTTCTCCTTGTGAGCAATGGTTTTGCAAATGGTGCTGGCCAGGTCGGCGACACTCGCATTTACAAGCAGAGGCATCGAATGTGGAGTGGGTCCTCGTGGTGGAGCACTCGGCAGGCGAAGCCGAATTTTGCCTCTTGCGAACATATTGTACTAGGAGACACGTGGTGGTGGTACGAAGTGGGCACCTCGGCTAGAGCAAAAAACACAAACACCTAGTGTATAAGGAGAACTAACTATGACTCAGACTCGAACTCTAAACCAGGTTACCCTACACTAGACCTAATGGGCCCACTAAGCAGAGCACCTAAATAGACCCACACTAAACCAAGCGTAGTACAAAGATACTCTAGAAAATGTCCCGAAGCTAGAGCCAGGAGCACAATGTGGTGGGAGATGCCACAATGACTCGGAACTAGGTAAGATGGGTGACACGTAGGGGGCCTGATGGTGGTCGATGGGAACAATGTAGGTCCACTCCCAGGCCGGTGTGGGAAAAGGCTCGGCGGGTCGGTGAAGCGAGTCTTGGCTGGGAGGCTAGGGTTCAAGTAGTTGGTTGACGTGAGGTGGGCGCCCGAAATGAAGGCGCTCTTGGGCTTAAAAGCGGGGCCACGTCGCGGCGGTGCGGGGTGGCGTCGCGACGTGACGAGAGCTGAGTGAGCGGCCGCGGCGTGGGAGATCCACGTCAGCGACGTGGCGGAGACTTTTACAAACCACTTGACGTCGCGACGTGATGATCCGCGTCGCGGCGTGATGATCCGTCGCGGCGTGACGAGACATGTAAAATTGGCGTCGCGTGGCGTGAGAGGTCCGCGTCAGCGGCGTGGCGAGAGACATGTAAACATTGGCGTCGGCGTGGAAGTCCGCGTCGCGGCGTAACAAAGATGTAAAAAATTGACGTCGCGGCGATGGGGTCCGTCGCGCGGCGTGACGAAAAGACCAATCTCGATAATAAAGCTATTGCCCATCCTCCCACTTGTGACTTTATGGACTTATGTCTGATTTGGGAGAATCTCCCACTTTACGCACCGCGAGGTCACGAGTCGCGAATAAGCGAAACGCGATCATGAATAAAATTTAGAAACCTAAAATCGGCGAAATAAACAATAGGACTTGGAACTAAGAAAAGGAAGGTTGAGAATGCCGGGTTGCCTCCCGGGCGTTATGTTTAATGTCGTTAGCTCGGCGATCCCCGAGTCGCAATGTGCTTTCCCGGGAGCAGAACTCCTATGATAACTACGACATCTTATGCATTCTTTGTCGAAATGATTTGCTTAATGCGTGAGCTTCCATGCATAATACGGCCCCGATCGTTGGGTGGTATTTGTAAATGTGCCTTTCTCGGGATGTGTAACCACGCTACCAGGTGTGAAAAGACCTTGGTTATTGTGAAGATGCGGACCATCGAACTTCAATTTCCACTGGAAAAAGCTTTAGGCGGGGTGAATAGAACTGTTGTCATTGTGAACTCCTTTACAGTGATGTGTGTTTATCGTGCGAGCTTTGAATCTTTTCCGCCTCATCTGGGCGTTTTCATAAGCCGTTTGAATTCATCCGATTGCTTGAGTTGGAGTAGTCGTTTCTCGCCCGACCCGATATCTTTATCCATGTTTAAGCGTCAGTGGTCCGATAAGGCTCGATGCTCATTCAGCCCGAAGATGACACGCTTTACCATGCTTGATTCTGAGCGGTGACATACCCATGAAAGGAGTTTTAAACGCTGTGCGGTATGCCCAGAGTGCATCGTCCATCTTTTTAGACCAATCCTTCCTTGAGCCGTTAACTATCTTCTCGAGAATGTATTTGATTTCTCGATTTGATACCTCTGCCTGTCCGTTTGACTGTGGGTGGTATGCAAGTGATGTACGATGACGTACCACATACTTTTGCAAAACCTTATCAATTACCTTATTGTAGAAATGGGTACCATTATCGTGTCGAGCTCGAGGAGTTCAAGCGTGAATATATTCTTGCGAGGAATTGAGCTCTGACCTTGGCATCATTGGTGCGTGTAGATCGCTTCTACCCGCCCGAGACATAGTCACGCGACAAGATGTCTGAGTTGCTGTTTGATCAAGGAAATGGTCCCATGAAATCTATCCCATCAAATCAAACAATTCTACCTCCCGAAATGGGGTGCATGGGTGCCGTCCCTTACAAGAATATTCCCATTCGTTGACATTTGTCGCAGTGGAAACGAGTAGTGAACATCTTTAAACAAGGAAGGCAGTGAAGCAGATTGAAGCACCTTAGGCGCTGTTCTGCGACCACCCAAGTGTCCACCACACGGTAGAGTGTGTGATGGTTTTAGAATGCTCTGCATTTCATCTTCGGGCACACATCTCCTTATTACACAGTCGGCCACGATTATGCGTAAGAGTGAAACCATGATAGTAGCGTTTAAGGTGTGCGAAAAACCTCTTTTTATAGCGATAGTTAAATTAGGAGGGACTACTTTAGCTACCAATTCACGTAATGCATGAACCATGGGCGCCCTCTTTTCCTTAATAAATTTAGGAGTTTCTAGGTAAAATCAGTGTCATTGATAGGACATCATCTCGGCCCCTTCCCGGTCGTGAAAAGATGGTGCGCCGCCTGGGTTCTCGGTGCCTTTCTTGTCTTCAATTTCCACATCAAATTCTTGCGACAAGAGGACCCAAGATTAATCGGGGTTTGCATCTTTCTTGGTCATCAAGTGCCCAATGGCGAATAATCCCGAGTGTGCTGACTTTGTTGCCAATCGAAAATATGTTGAACCCCATCAAAAGCAAACCTGATGGCCAACGGCTCTTTCTCGTAGTGGCATAATTCAGTGACCATCATTCGAGTTCTCTTAGCATAATAGATTACGAAGAAGATTTTTCTCGTTTACGCCCCGGAGGCGCCCCAATCGCGAAGTCGGCGTCGCCGCAGCGAGTTCGAAGCGGAAAAGACGATACGGTGCCACAGCCATAAGTGAAACTAACATCCTTGACGCGAGAATGCACGCGAGCATTGCGAATCAAATTCAAATGGGATCCCTTGGACCCATTAGGTTAGACGGCGATTTTGCAATGCATGAAAATCTTTGATGAGCGCTGTAAAATCCGGCATGACACAGAAAGCGGGTCCCTTTTAGACGAGGGTGGAGGTAACACCGATTGCTTCAATCTTCGCCTATCTACCTCTATCCCTCTTCTTTGAGATCGGAGTGTCGAGGACAATACCCTCTTGTACCATGAAATGGCACTTTTCCTAGTTGAGTACTAAGTTGGTCTCTTCACATCTTGCAGTCTGACTCGAGTTTTCTAAACAATTGTGAATGAATTTCCCATTCTTGAGAAATGCGTCCATGAAGATTTCAATTGTCTTTTCCACCATGTCGGAGAATATGGCCATCATACATCATTGAAAAGTACGGTCATTGCACAGTCAAAGG